>JAQFVV010000078.1:3738823-3808823 GCA_028023455.1 Epiperipatus broadwayi | reverse complement strand
TGATAAATCTAATATAATCGTATATTAGCTTAATCACGAAATGAATTACTAGCATTATGCTTAAAACTATTAATTCAGACAAGAGGTATATTGATGATGATGATGATCTGATTATATGTTGCAGGAGATGTTGCATATATATAGAAGCAGTAAGTTCCTGTTTTATTTAAGATTAACTAATTTCGTGTTTTCTTAAGTAAACTCTTAACAAGAGAGATGGCAGTTTAAGTTAGTGTCCTATTATTGTACAAACGCTGTTGTCTAGTTTCCTCGTCTACTTAACATACTTACATCTTTGTATATTCGCAAGTGAGAGAGAACTATATAAATTCATATGTAATAATTTTACATTTATGTGTAAGCTGTGTGTTTGTAAGCGCTTATCATTTGAATATTTTTATAGATAAAAGATGTATTAATGAATAATATTTCTGTAGTGTCATTTATTCTACACCTGTCTCATGCAAGGTGGGGACTGGTTTCTATCTGCTTTTAACAACTTGTGGAGGGGTTTAATCATAAACATATGCTACAATCATGTGGAAAAGTGTATGATCCCCAAGATACACATCACAAGGTGTTAAAAGAGGTTAGAAACCAGTCCTTACCTTGCATGAGAGTGGTGTAGTAAAAATTACATTACAGAAATAATATTCATTAAGTGAATAATCTCTAGTTTAATGAATAACTAATAAAAGTTATTAATAGACTTCCATCAAGTGGTTTGTGTCAAAGTTGTGATAGCCTAACTTATAAACTGAACAATAATAAATATATGTGTGAGATAGTGTGGTATAGGCCAACTGTTGAGTGCTGATTCAATACAAAATGTGTGTCTTATGGGTTATAGATCTTTTTCACATGTCTTTGGTCATATGTTTTTCTGATTACTTACCTCCACAAGATTCTAAATGTGGATAGAAACTGGTTCCTACCTTGTATGAGAGTGGTGTAACAAAAATTATACTACAGAAATAATATTCATTACATGAATTATTTCTAGATGATGACTTAGGGTTAGCATACTATTATTGTACAAATATCATTGCCTATTTACCTCACCTCATCTACTTAACATGTGAGATAGAACAATATAAATTTATTTGTAATAATTTTACTTTTATATGTGCATGTGGGTGATTGTAAGTGAGCATTATTTAAATATTTTTATAGATAAAAGATGTCTTAATGATAATAATAATAATAAAAAACAACTACTCAAAAATGAGTATGTATATTCCATTTCAAAAAAATAAAAGAAAGGTGAGAGATTGAAAAGAAGAAAGGAAAACTACTATGAGTATTGCCATGACTAAGTAAACCAATCTATAAATCACAAATATGTCAACATATAAAACATGCCAGTCCATTTTTTGTTTACATGATAGCAAGAAAATCAAGTCATAAATCACATGACTCAATTAGCTTGTATTTAGAGCTATTGGCAGCTTGTTATATTATTTGATAGTTTATGAAGTTGTCTTTTACTTTCCTCAGCAGAAAACTTTTTTTCTGAAATATTTAACCACCTTGTGCAATTGTAGCTATCCTACTGTATCCTATTCTATGTCATACTTTCCCAATGAAAACAATTGGCATTTAGGGTGAATTTGAGATAATCCTTATAATGTAGATGAGATCCACCTCTCCTATGCAACTCATGCTCAAGTTCTCCATAGAACACTCTTTTAGAAAGTCTTCCTTTGTTCATTCTTCTTATATGTCCAATAAGCACACTGAGAAACACATTCACTAGTTTTATGATCTTGATATTTTATTTTAAAAACATTACAGAACATCCTTAAATAAAACTTTTTGAATGTCCCTGCACTGTGCCAATAATCTGACCAAGTTTCACGTCCATATATGCAACTACTTTGCAGTAATTATTTCCCTGTGATGAAGTACTCTATATTCGAATTTGTTAATTGATACCTGTTTTGGATTTATAAAACTACTACAGTATTTAAATTGGTTTACATTCTCAAGTTGATTACTAGCTAAGCTATAAAGTTGCTGAGAACTTTTTTCCCATCATTGGCTGATAAAAAACATGAGTTTTTTTAACATTAATAAACCCAGATGTCTATAAGTTACATTCAATACATTAAAAACATTCTGTAAATCATCTTTTGAATTTGATAAAATAGCACCAGTTATCAGCTTAATATAAATCCAAAATCCAAGATGAAATTCTTGTTCATGAAATATCTTATTTAAAAAATATATACAATTATTTTCTTATGTATACTATGCACAAACAGATTATTCTATTCAAAATTACATAAGAACATGTGTCTGCATATACATGCATATATGTGTGTGAATGTCTATGTAGGTCCATATATGTGTGAATGTCTATGTAGGTCCATATATATACGTGTGTGTGAAATCATCCTAGTGACAATGTTTAATGCATTCTATGTTCATACTTTAACGTTTGGATTCTGATCATATTTAAAACTTTTTGGAGGTTAAAATTTAATTTTTTAAGTCATTGGTCCATAGCCAATTTAGTTAGACATAATTTTGGTAAATGAATAAGTGACTAACAATAAAACCTCACCAATTGCAGTTGTTTAACAAGGTAAAATTCATTTCCCTTTACTCTTTTTCTTTGAAAAAATTTTAAAAATTCTTGCCCTTGAATTGTCTATTTAATTAAGGTTGTTCTATCTAACTACATTTATTTATATATGTTGTTTTCTTCCAGAAGACAGACTGGATAATGGGAATAAAATACTATAATACTGTAACAAGGAATGATCAACCTTAGTGTTAATTAGTCATTATTTGATATAAGTGCTAATATATATATATATATATATAT
This sequence comes from Epiperipatus broadwayi, assembly GCA_028023455.1. Lineage (NCBI taxonomy): Eukaryota > Metazoa > Onychophora > Udeonychophora > Euonychophora > Peripatidae > Epiperipatus > Epiperipatus broadwayi. The sequence goes on along the minus strand of JAQFVV010000078.1, from coordinate 3,805,993 downwards.
ATATATATAGCATTTATATATATATATATATATATATATTAAAAATGCTGAAATCATTATATCAATCTTGACCATCAACAATGATCAGTATCATCTGATACCATGACCCTTTAATAAACTGGTTGTTATCATCATAAAACCTGTAAAGAAAGTAAGTAGACTTTAATTTTGACTCTTATTATTTTTGTACCACTTAAATAAATCCTCAAAAAACCATGAAGATGTCACACACAATATAACCAATATATCATTACTCCAGAGCTAACTGTGCAATGACTGAACATGAGTGGTTGGCAACCTTTTAATTGTGTTGTGCTGAACCTAGGTTACAATGTTATATCATGTGCTGACATGATTCTATCAATCTTATTATATTTAGTATCAAAATTGCTCCTGTTATAATTGACTTCAAAATTATATAAGTATAGACTTTTGAAACCCATTCTAACTGGTCTTATATTTTATTGGTCATTCAATATTTTAAAATACATAGAATTATATGTGAATAGGATGGTCTTGTTAAATTATATCGAAAGACATGCTTAAATTTTCTTTGGCAAGGAGAAAATTCATCCTTTGGCACTTAAGAAAATATGTCATGTTTACAAAAGTGCCAATTAATATACAATAGTAATTCAGGATAGGCAAAACTATGTAATTTTCAATGGTTTAATTTGAAAAGCTGATTAATGAAATCTGAGTTTTCTAACAGTCATTTTTGTGATATAAAAAATAAATTCAAAATTGGAAGTCTTCATTTATTCTTTTTTTTTTTTTTTGGAAAACTACGAAACATTTGGAATTTTTCTCTTTGAGAAATTTCTTTTACTTACATAATAGATATTTAAAAGAAAAAACAATGACTACTTTGAGATCTAAATAATCTTATCGAGTCTGACATGTTTATCTACTTCTTTCATGCATTAATCCGATTACCACTAATTATAAACTTTTTTTTTCAAGTAAACGACCAGAACTTAAAATATTATATAATTACAAATAAAAGCTTTTCAAATGAATTAATCGATTTTAATATTCTGCCTGAATATAAATTTACTCTAAACATGCAGTTGCATACAAAAATATCAAAGGTCGAATGACCATCAAAAAAAAAATCCAGGCAAAATTAAGCCTCCCTGGGGAAAAAAAATTCCATCACACATAACTTTTATCTTTATTTAATACATGAATTTTTCTACAGTACAGGCTTTTTCATACCTGCACTCTGATATGTAATATATAGGGGACTTGAACTCAGACTTTCACATGATCCTTAACTATCCATGCTATCTCATACTGCTCATACACTTGATCACACACATGTCAAAAAGATAAATAATTACCAATATATGTTTTTGTGCTAAACCAGCACTCATCAGTTGGTCCAGATTATCATCTCCATACATATATTGAAAATAGAAAAAATGGAGTGTAAGTTTATTGTAAGAAATAATTAATAAATTAAACTGAGTTTTGATTTACATGCGAGTCGCATATGCAAAGTGCAGATGATGTTCCAAACATTGGCTGTAATTAAAATATATTTTTCTACTATTTCAGTTCAATTAAACTGCTATTGATAATCATTCTGCTGCCATGCTTGGCATGTGTGCCTTAGGTTGCAGATCCCTGGTTCAAACTATGTTAGTATTAAATAATTTCACATTGAAATAACTTAAAACAATGACTAATAAATTTATTGATTAGAGATGATGATGATGATGATGATGATGATGATGATGATGATGATAATAATAATAATAATAATAATAATAATAATAATAATAATAATAATAATAATAATAATAATAATAATAATATGAAAAATCTGATAAATACTTTATATTATAATTTTAATGGAATCATGAACTACATTATATTTCATTCCAAGACACTCTGGCATTCAACATAGCATATAGTAATGTACTTTGTGTTGATAAAAATTGATTAGAGTAGAATTAAATTGCAAATGTATAGTACTTTTCTGCTCACACACATATATGACATAAATGTTTTACATGCATATTACGTATATATAACACAAAATATTAAAAAAATAATAATATAGTTATTAATAATAAATTGAATGGATATTTGTTTTATTTTTTGAGTGTGTGTCAATAATAAAAAAACTAACTACTACTATATTTTTATTTTTAAAATAACATAAATAACAAAATATCTGACTTTTGTATTATATTAAATACACTCCAGAAGATATTTTTGTTTCCTAACTTTTTTCTCTTATAGAAACAAAAGACAACTCTTTATCAAGAAATTATGATCTCTCTAATTGTATTAATGTTTTTACATTAATATTACCTTTAAATATACTTTAAAATTTTGTAAAACTTTTAGAAAATATTTTATTAACTTTTCCATTTTTAATTATAAAATTTTTTCATGGCCAGAAGTTAAAAAATTGTATTTGCATTTTTTGCTCTCTACTGAGAAATTTTATCATCCTTTTTTTACAACTTTAAAATTTACATATTTTTTTTTCTAAATTTTTAATTTCAAAAAAACTAAAAAGATGCCAGGATAATCAAATAAGTGGATCTTCAAAATTTCTTATAATGGGTGCCTATTATGTATTTGGCAACCTCAAACTTTGCTAGATTACTTCAAGAAAATATTATGATGATTTAAAAACTTGATTTTTTGGAAAGTGTATGATTATTTTTGTATAGTGATAGGGTTATAATTATTGGAAATCAAAATATATATTATTACATGTTTATTTTTTACAGAAATGTTTTATTTTTAAATATAAAAGAATATATTCTTCTGAATACTGTTACTATAGAGATTACTGTTGCTGGAAATATAACTACCTAGAAATGTCATCACTAGACTGTCTGTTATAACATTTTGTGATATCATAAAACATTACAAAAAAAAATAAACTTTTAAAGCATAAATTGATAGATTTAATAGATATTAAAAATAATTTTTGCAAATTTGAATTTGCTCTACCTAAAATTTAATAATAAAATAACACTTTGTTTTGAGTAAAATCTAATTTTTTAAACAATACCAAAAACTAAATGTGATTTTTTAAAATTTATTTAATTTCTATACAAAAATATCTATCAAATGGAGTCAAATTTATTATATTCTGATAAATAATAATAGTTTAATATTAAAGTGAAATTTGAAAGCTTAAAGTAAATGATAACAAAAAAATCTGTCAGAATGCTAGTATAGTGCAAGAGGATTAAGTGAAATACTGCACATCACATTTGGAAATGATAATAAAGAAAGAATGAAATGATGTTTTTTAACCTCAAACCCACAAGTAAATATCAATAAACCCAATAAACATTCATATTCATGTAGATATTTGGATAATCACGTATGGAATAGACATTAGAATTTTGTTCTGCTATAGCAATCAAAAAGTCTACTTTTAGTTAACAGCAAGTAGTAATAATAATGTTTTTTTCTTCTTTTTCCATCTGTTCTTTTTCTATTTTTTACAAATTTACCTGTAGGCTATTATATTTGGATTGGTCTTATTGTTTTCTTCCCAAATATTTTTCTAATTTAGCACAATTCAACTCAACTTTTTGCATTTTTATTGTATTGCATATAACTATTATCTTATTCTTCAAGATTTCTCTGTTGATTTTATCTTAATAGCAAGTGTTAAACAAAATTTTATTAAAAATAAATAAAGTTTTTAAAAATAATGTTTATAATGCAGATATATTTTTTAGTAAATGATTTAGTTTTTGTTAATAATCAAATTTTTATTCCCTACTATTCTCTGAAAATTGAATTGAATATAATTTTAAAACTTATACAGTAGAACAGTCTCTAAAGATCCTGTTATAATGCAATGATCTATCCATCAGCCAGCAGTGGAGCACAACTGCTGGATAATAAAAATTGCAGTAGTTTTCCACCTGCATTTTGCCATTTGCTTAATAATAGACTTTCATTTACTGACTAATATTAAATATTTATCTAGGATGGCATTAAAGCAAAATAATAATAATAATAATAATAATAATAATAATAATAATAATAATAATAATAATAATAATAATAATAATAATAATAATAATAATAATAATAATAATAATAATAATAATAATAATAATAATAATAATAATAATAATAATAATAATAATAATAATAATAATAATAATAATAATAATAATACAACAAAATATTTTTACAATTAAATCATAAAAATGAAAAATAAAAATAAAATTTTCATTGGAATTGATTTAACAGTAATTTTAAATCAATTAAAATCATTTAGATTCTGGGATAAGAAATTCTGAAGATAAGAAGACTGTATCAAGTATTGCATAAAAGTTTTTAATTTTTTTCTTTAATATTAAAAATTATAAGAATTAAATAATTTGGGTCTATAAAATTTTTGATTTTTGGCTTCACGTTTATTTATTCATTTGCAAGACAATATTTTTGATGTCATATTACGTTACATTATTTTTCAGGAAGCTAGCTCATAGCCAATCTAGCTAGCCATAAATTATTGGTTAGTTAGTGGGTATTTAGCTATTATTAATTATCTACCCAGAATAATGTTTGAGGTTTAATGTGAGCTCGTTAGATTAACTGATATACTGATTATAAAAAACCGAATTATACAACGATGAAACAATCACTATTGATAAAAAAGACATGAATTTATAACTTGTCTTTATCATGTCAAATAAGAATATTATTTTTTTACAATTCAGCTGATGAAAATCCAATCCTAAATGTTGCGGAATAACGAAATGACGATTTAAATCTAAGAATGAACTTATTAACTTCTCAGAAAAGTTGACAAATATGTTGGACTATGATATTAATGAATCTAAAATGGTATAAAATTGAACACGTACTGATTTTTAATATCCTTGGCTATCTGAATAAGAATTCTTTTAAAGATTATTATCGCTCTTCTATTTCTGTTTTAAAATGTCAGTTTTTACTTAATGTGTTATAAATTTGGATGTTTTTTTAACGTACTGTTAAATATTATTGGAATGCCTGAACTTAGGCTAAGTGGTAATGTATGCTGTGTCAATATTCTTTATATGCTAAATTAAATACGATCTTTTTTTATTAAATGATGTTAAATACCTATAGTCATTAAAATATTAGCTAATAATAAATTATCATCTTTTGATGATTAAATATTATTTTGGTAATATTTATTATTTAATTATCTAATCATTTGCTTTAAACAGAGAACATAAGTATATACTGTTTTTGAAAAAGTATATAATGTTGAGATTATGAGCTCTTGCATTCATTCATGCTTAAATTCATATTATTTTTACAAGTCATTCTTATAAAATATAAAAAACTTGATTCAGAGTATATCAAATTGGGAACAAGAAATTTTATATACATAATAAAACATCTTTCTTAAAAATTACTGTACTTGCAAAATAAAAAGTTTAAAGAAATTAATAAACTTTTTTTTTCTTTTTGCGAATGTTTCTTATTGCGATTTTTGAATTTTAAAGCTTTGAAAATAGATTTGATTTTCCAATTTCGATTACTACATTATCTGAAAATTATTATAATTATTATAAAACTTCTATTTTTATCTGAATGTTGTGATCATAATATTTTAATTATACATATAGGTTGAATTATTTCCATTATCTAACATTAAATATTGAATGCCTTTAGAAAAAAAATTTTAAGCATTACTTAACCTTTCTAATTATATTGAATTGCTAATATCATACAGGTTAGTATATAATATACATAACGTTTCCAGTAGTATTATTCTCCTTTCTTCAGTGTTTTTGGACTGACCAATAACAGATATAACATGGACTCGAACATAGACTTTTAGATTCTTGAATATTGAATTTTAATGTAACTTTTAATCAACTGGCTATTCAGCCAAAGACAACAATCAGTAGAAATTTTATATATCTATCTATGAAGTTTTTTTTTATTTCTCCACTTTTTTTAAAAAGCAAAATTAATTAGTGGTTTCCATACATTATGCATAGTCACACTAAGTTGATTTATGGGATTATTCACCATTGTCATGTGAACAGCTTTTTTGAATTTTCTTCTTTGTACTTTTTACAATCTATCCAATATTTTTACATTTTTTCAATCAAACATATGTTCATTGATACATACATAATTTGCTATTTTAGACATATCTATTTTCTCTTTCCTAATCGTCCTTTGCATTCTTTCAGTTGCTATTCCATGGGATGACTGATCTCATCAATATATATCCACATTTACGTTGTATTTTTAAAGTGCAGATTTTGTTTTTCAGCATTTTGAGTTTAGGCTTTCCAATATGTTAGAATTCCTTATAATGTGGTGTGGTTCTAGAAAGATGTTCTGATATTAATACCGATTGCAAATTTTTTTTAGTTTGTTATTTCAGGGATGTACAAATACACTACAGTATCAATAATTGTTTTCCCTGTGTTTTTGTTGTTTATTTAAGATTTTTTTAATAACAATTGATGGATAAACATTCTTTGAATGAATTTGTTCTATGTTGATTTCGTTCTTCTCTGAATCAATGGTTTCTGAACAAATTCAGTTTTCTCTGTTTCATAGTGATAGCATAATTGTGTTTTGAATGTGATTGAATATATATGCAAAGTATTTTCCTGTGTGTGTGGGTTTTTGAAACTGTAGTTTTGATTATCACAAGAACATCTGTGTTGCATTTAAAGTATGTTGCTATGCAAAATATGAATAGTTCTATTATACTATCAATAGGAAGAGATTCTGTTTGTAGGCTGATGCTACCATTTAATCTTTTTAATACAATAAACAGAAGCATTATCACATGACACAATTGTTAATAAACTTTCTACAGTAAAGCTTACTATTATGTCAGTTTTTTTAATTTTTCCGTTTTTGATTAATTCTACAAAGTGCTTAGAATAATTTACAAAGAATAACATCTTATATGCCAAAGTATTAAAAACCTTGAGAATAATTTTTTTTACAAATTTTGGAAAAGTGAATTTTTAAATCTATCAACAGGTTTCTATGGAAGATGGTTCTTATATATTTTATGGGAAGCTTAAAGATGAAAAATTTTGCTGAAATACATGTTAATTTAGCTGTGATCATTTCTGAGTAATGCTTGTAACTTAGTTTCTGTATTCAATATGGGATTTTTAGCCACTTTCTTATATTGGCCTGTTGTGATAAGCTCTTGTATTTTGTTATTATGATCAGTTGACATTCTTTACAACTATAAATTTATCTATTTTGTGAAAATTATATATCACTTTTCTCTCATCATAAGCAATTGTCTCTGAATTGTTTTTTTATTATCCAATGTACTTCTGCTGCTTTGTCTAAAGGCAATTTTGAGTCACTTTTTCAGTGTCTGTAATTATATCTAGTAAAGTAATGTTAGTTTAATCCTTTTTGAAGAACATATATTTCAGTATCTGTTAAATGTTCAGAACTAAAACTTTTAACATATGACTTTTGATATGACCATGTAGGTTTTACAGTTTTTTCTTTTGACATTCTTTTATTGTTCCTGTAATTTAGAATATAGTTTTCTTACTGCTTGAGAAACTCTTGTGAATTCTTTATCAGTAAGTTCATTTTTAGAAAACATTTTACATTACCCAAATGCAAGGTTTGAAACTTAAAAAAACTTTTGGGTATTTACTCTTTCCCTGAACAGACCTTACTTGCTACTTGAGTAATTTTCTCATCTCTCTATAATGAATAGGAGATTTTAGTGGCACACCCTTAGAAACAATCCTTCCAGTTTACACTTACATGAGAAAGTTAAATGAGCTTCTACTTTGGCCAGTTTTAGTCATAATTTTTTATAATGTCTAAAGTTTAGCATAGAATCAGGTCTACCCTGAATGCATAGTGTGTTCCTGAAGGTTTGTGATGAAGGTATTTTAATCATCTTTATATATTGGATTATTTCTATCATCTGACAATAAACATTAAATGTCCTTAGAAGAATTTTGGATAGAGAGGAAAAAGTACAAAAAAAGAAAATTCAAAAAAAACTGTTCATATGACAATGGCAAATAATTTGTAAATCAACGTAGTGTGACAATACATAATGTCTAAAAGCCATTAATTAATTTTGCTCTTAAGAAAATCAAAAAAATCAAGAGAAAGCTCATAGATATGTATATAAAATGTCTACTGATTGTTGTCTTTGGTTAAATATTAACTCAGTTGGTTACACCTTACTTAAAATTTAGTATTAAAGACTCTAAAGGTCTAGATTCAATTTTCATGCTAATATTTCTACTGGTCAAGCTAGCAATGCCTAAAGAAAAGAAGCAAATAATACTATTTGAGACATTATGTGTATACTAACCTGTGTGTTATTACTAACAGTTAAATGTAATTGAAAAATTTTCTGAAGACATTTAATACTTAATATTAGATGATAGAAATAGTCTATCATATAAGTACAATGATGATATATCTGGCTAACATTCATATAACATATCAATATAAGTGCAATTTTACAAATTAATAACATTTTTTTTTCTTCTTTATGAAGCATTATAACTTTATCTTTACTATTGCATTGTCAAATCCATATAATATTAATATTATCTATGTTCTTTTTTACTTTTACAATGCTTTTTTTTACAAACTGTCATATTAGGTTATAAAAAAGCATTGTAAAGGGAATAAAGAACGTATGTGGTATTAATATTGTTAATAACATTTTAGATGGTTATTAGTTTTACAGTGACTATCTTTTTTATGATTTTATAACTTTACTTTTGTATGGTAACTTTTGATATTGAAATATTGAAAATATTTAAAGTGCTATTATATCTCATCCCTTCAAGGTCTTGAGATCCAACATTTGTTTCTAGCACAGTAGAGATTTAAAAGTTTTAAAAAAACATACTCTAAAATAAGAAGTAAGTTCTCTGGATTGTTTATTTTATTTTTCTAATAGTTGAAGAAAGTAGTAATTATTAATTAATTATTAATTGTTATTTACTATTGACTAATAAGAATTAACCGATTTTATTGCTCGAGAATGTATAAGCAGTTTGTGCATCGGAAGTGGCTATGTTAGACCGAAATCCACAGACTATCATGCAGGTTATTAACTAAATATTGATTAATTAATTGATTAATAATAAATTATTAATATTTAGTTAATAGTCAATATTTATTTATTAATAATCAATTTGTGATTAATTATTGATTATTTTTTAATTAATAATTATTTTTACCAATAACTATTTTAAGGTGCACAATATAAATAATTGATAGAAGGCAGTTGTTGTTTGTAAAGCTACTTTTATAAAGGTTCATATTTTATAAAGCTGAAAAGAAGTTAAAAATATATACAAAAATATGTGATTTTCTAATTTTGAAAAGCCTTATTGCTTAACTGTTGTTAAAATATTTTAGAAACTTTTTTTACATTATCTATGTAAAAAGTATTAGAATTAATATTAACATATTAATGTTATTCATAAATAAATAATTGAAAAGTCATTCTTTTGTAAATAATATTAAAAGTTTGGGTAATGCATTCATTATTTTGCAATGCAGCATTAAATTTGTGTTGTTATAATAAATTAAATTTAAACAGATAGAAAGCAATGCAAATGAAAGTTGTTGTTTTTTTAAGTGTCATAGCATCGACCGGGACGCAAACCCGCAACCCGGGCAACTGCCTGCAAGTGCAAGGCAGTCGCACTGACCTTTCGACTACCAATGCAAGACGTGCAAATGAAAGTTGTTATCATTTAATCACAATACTCTGTTTCCATGAACCTGCTTTTGAGCAGAATACTTAATCACTCATGCTTAAGCAAAATTATGCTTTAAAATTAATAGAATATTTTGTTATTAAGAAATGATTTGATTACTTTAAAAAATCATAATCACCTTTATAAGTGTCTGGTTCTAAGTTTTGTAAACTTATTTATTTAGTTAGTTAGTTATAAATTTATAGACAATTAAGTATTATTAAAAACTGCAAAGGAATTTCTAAATATTCCATCCAGAAACTAAATTTTCTAGTGGTTTTATTAAGACCTTCATATCTGTCGTTGTATTCTAGATTACAATAACATAAACTGTGGAGCTTGTGTTTTACAACAGTCATATAAGTCATAAACTGTTAAATTTTATTTCTGAAAAAGATAAATAACCATAAATTGTTTTATGTGTGAAATTCAAGTAACATTTAGGGACGTCGAATTTACCTTTATTGCTGATCTGGACCACATAAGAAGTCTATTCTTATGCAACAATTTTCTAGTTGAATATAGAGTTTATTGATTGAATAGCAGAAAGGAACTCTTGATTTGATACATGTACTTAGATAATTAAATTAAGACTTGGGTGACTTTGATCTATTGAACAGTTTTTAATAGATTTTTGGTGGAACTATTTGTTTTCTGATATGTGTTAAAAGATATGAAGATACTGTAGGAAGTGCCCAGAATTAAGATGGCTATTTGAAATATTTAAAACATCTTACAGAAATTTAAGACATCTTTAATTTTTATTAGATGTTTTTATGCATGAAGCTTCTAGTTAATATATCTAAAAATATTGATGGTATAAGCCCTATTCGATTTAATGCAAGCATGTGTTCCTGGATATTAGTTGAGAAAGCTATACTATTGTCTGTTTAATTGTCTTGATTTCCCTGATTAATATTATTAGGGAATCCATGCAACTAGAAACAAATAGGAGAGTACATTGTGCCAGCCAAACACTAAACAATAAGAATGTAACACTCTTAATTTCCACAAAATTGCCTGATTTGATGCTTTGAATCAATGTCATCATCAATGGGTTTTTCTTTTTATAGATTGAAAAAATTAAAGTTCTACAGGTTTTCAATTTAACACCTATGTCAAAAATGTGTTCAATAGTCTCTTCTTTCCTTTTACACAAAGCACATTTGTCATCAATAGATGGATATGCTCTATTTTTTGTCCAAAAAAACCTACCTGTGGGAAGCATATTAAGATTGATTTTTATCAAAAAATCAGAATATTTCTGCTCCATGCACCACCATTTAATTTTTTTAAGAAATTAAAGATTGTTTGTTGAGTGTTAAACTGATATGCACAACTGTTTTGTAAATGAGGTTATATGCCTTCCAGTATCAAATTTTTGAAGATTTAGCTTGATCTGGGATTAAATTTATTTTTGTGATTTCAGATAACAAATCAGAGAGTCAGCACTTCATCCTAGGAGGTGGAGGGTCTGTGGGATGCACATATATTGGATAAAAGTTTTTAAGGATAAGGTTATTAAGTCTGGAAAAATATTAAAAGCATGCTGGATCCGAGACACCTGCAGCAAATGTAGCACCAGGCCATTCAATTTGGGAGATCACAGAGCTGAGGACAAATGAAGTTGATGCTGCAAATGAAGTTTCTTGTGAATTTCATGAATGGCATAAAGTAGATAATTCTGAGGAAAAACATATTTAGGAGGATCATCTTGGCATATAAGGAGGTATAACCCTTTCGCAATGAACCAATAATCTTGTTAGCAGCTGTTATTATGTAATTTTGGACCTCTCTCCTCATTGCAAGCAGGAGAGGTTAAACAAAAAGCTGAAGAATTTGAGTGGTTTAGGTGAGAAGGGAGGGGATGTTGTTCCCTGAGGACAGACTCATACCACTTATTTCACTAAGTTAAAACAGTCCTAACTCACTTGAAAATTGTGTCATTAGTTTTATGAGCCCAGGATGTGATGTTATACTTTTTGATACTGGGAATGAAAACTCCAGGAAGATTCTGTTCAATGGATTTTAGGAAGGAGTTCACATACAAAATAAATAAGAGGGCACTCAGAGGGGAACCCTGAGGGATAGATTTAGAAGGGATGAATGATTCAGATAATTTACCATTCAATGATATTGAAATTTGCCTATTAATCAGAAAATTAGATATATTGATTATCCCAGGGGAATGTCCAGTTTTGCCAAGCAGTGAACAGGGTGGGGAATTCTGACAGAGTCAAATGCCCCAACAATGTGGCAATTATGATGAATTTAATTACAGATTCTTTGATTTCTTTTTAAAGCTTTACAGCAATTAAGAAAAGTAAATTTTTTATGTTCACTCCATACGTTTTTCTTGCATTTGATATTATTAAGTATTTATTCATATAAGAAATAAACACAGACAGGCTGCTTGATTCCACAAATCATCTGGAGTAATGTATTTATTGGCTTCTTACCTCTAACTTTAAGATCACAAAACATTATGACATTTTTTCTCAGCTACCTGATTGTTGTTAATGGAAATATCAACTAAATTTTTGTAAAATCAGAATGTATTTGAATATTGTTTTTCTTGTAGCTATTTGTAATTATATAAACAAAATTAAATTATGGTTCTTATTTCCAGAAGGATGTAAAGTTACTCATTCTTGGCCAAAAGAAGTAGGTTTTAAAAATTCCCTGATTATAAACTTAGGCTGCCAGTTCTAAGACTAATATTTTATTCCAATATCTATAACTGTTGACCACTTTCAAATGAAGCAAGAGTGCATGAATTGGAAGAATAACTGTATAATATTAAATGGTATATTATTGGACTTTGTCAAATTAAAAAAGAAAGTGAAGAGAAAAGTGATTTAAAAGAGAACATACACTCTATTATCAAGGCATAAATATTGGAAGCAAAAATGAAGTTGGATTCATTATAAATTAAAAAGTAAATGAATAATGTTGTGGAGGTTAATGGTATATCAGAAAGAATTGTAAGATTAGTTATTTCATTCTAATGCAAGATATCAAATACTAAGAACTCAGGTTTATGCTTCAACAAGTTTTAATATGGTGAAAAAGTACATTTTTGTATGGATGTACAAAATTCTTTTGATTTGGACCAGTATTTTTAAATTGTCATGAGAGAATTTAATTTTAGAATAATAAAATGATTGATAGATAGATAAAAGTGCTGTAAATAAATTTAATTGTAATGAATAAATGAGGGAGGGAGGACAGTGACTTAAGGAATTTGCAGAAAAAGAAAAACTATATATTATGTTTTTTTCTTTGAGAAAAATATGAAATAGAAATAGACATGGAAGCATTTAAATAAAGGTATAGCAGAATTTTATTAAATTTTTACTAAAAGAAAATATATATTTGAGATTGTATGTCCTTAACAGATTCAACACAACAAGTGATTATCCTTACTTTGATGTAAGACAATACTGGAATGCAAACTAAAACATGAAAACAATTAAGGGGAGTCAATATTAATAGCTGATGTTCCTAATTTTTAGAAACACCCCAAATAATTAAATTAGAACTTGCACACTGTTTTAAAATAAATAATTCAGACTTGTCTGAAATCAATATAAAAATATTTATTAAAAATTTCAAGAAAGATAAGTAGTACAAAAAATAGCTGTTTTCCATTTAATTTTCTATTGAGACTAAACAAATAATGCAGAAAGAAAGATATACATTTTTAAAGGACCATTAAGAAATTAAAATTTAAAGTTTTGTAAAATAATAAAAAATAATAATAATAGTAATAATATAACAAAATATAATTGTGAATTTACAAAAAAAAAGTTATAGAAAAAATAAAAATCTCTAAAGTGTAAAGCAATATTTTGGTATTGGAAGGAAATTGTTTCAAAATTACAAATAATAAAGATAAAAAAAAATTTTATATTAAATGCTTTTTTTTGACTGTGCACTAAAAAGTAATAAAACATATGTTTCGTTAACTTGAAATAAGAGCATCAGAATAGTGGGGATAGGTCCAGAAATTAATTAAGTCAAAAGATTATAAAAAATAAGAACTGAATTAACTAATTTCTAGACCTCTCCCCATGCTTTTATTTCATGTTAAACCTAAACATTCCAATTGTGGTTGAAAAAATAACTATTTTATTTCTTTTTGGTGCACAATCAATAAAAGCATTTAACATAAAAAAATTATCATTATTATTTTTAAATTTTTAATATTGGCATTTAAAGGACAATATAAAACTATGTTGTACTTTAAATTAGCTGGACATTTATACTATATGTGTGTGTGTGTGTGTTGTAATGGTTGGTTATATTTTTAAATTACCTTTGATCACAGAGGGTGCCACCAGATCACTACATATCTGGAAAATTTGTTTACCGTGATCAAAGGTTAATGATGATGATGACCGGCACCAACCAGACTCAGCGAGATAGCAAGAGGTCTTAATAAATTGTTCAGACAATCAAGAAATAAACTAACAATCAGCATTAGTTAATATAACATTAAAATTTATTAGATTTACAATAAAAATTTCAGAGTTCATTACAATTCAAACATATACAAAAGTAGAAAACTTTGACCCAACTTTTTCGTGGGGCATATATGAGATAAAAGGAGACAATAAACATTTCGGCAGCTATACCAATCCTCTCATAGAATGATGAAAAAGGAAACATAACTTTACTTTTGCTCGATTGAAAAAAAAATTATTCTTTTCACATCTAAAGGTTTTTCAAAAAAAATAGTCTTGTAAAGAATCAATGAATCAGCGCAGACGAGCCTTCTCTAGAACATTGAATCTAGAGACATCATATGTTGCAGGACAGCTCATGATAATTACATTTAAAATTACCAAGATTGATCCACTTACAAGAAGAGCAAATATAATGTGAAAGAATTACGGTTGCGTAATTTCAATCGAGAAAACATTAGCCCACTCATGGCAAGTTACTATATTCTAAATTAAATAAGTGTCTCAAAAGTAGACTGGTAAGTAAGGAAGTGTCTCAAAAGTAGACCAGTAAGTAAGGAGAAAACAAATAATACCTGCCCAATATTTATTAAGAATATAAATTAATCAAAGGTGAATCTAAATAGCTAATGAAAGAAATCTGCAATACACGCTCTGCAACATAATAAACGAATAATTTAAACTTACAAAATATACCATTTAAATTAAAAGATATCTTTCCACACTAATAGATAAAAGAATATGTTATGTAATTATGACATGAAAATTTTATACAATTGCTACTTTTATATTGAGTGGAGGTTCTTGTGAGAGATTTATGCCTTAGGGCGAATATAAAATAAGTTACCTTACGGTACTAATAAGTCCAGTGAGTACTCACAGATGGATGATGGTAAGATTGCTTGAACTCTTTTCTTTAAATGGCAGTGAGGGTGAAGGCATGTGGAAGAATCAGTCTTAGTTCAGGCTTTAATTAGATCATAATTGGGGAAAATAGCTCAGAGATCAGGATCTGCCTAGAGAGGGTTTAGCAGCACATCCTTGAGGTTTGAACCCACATTGTGTAGAAGTTGGCCAACTTGTAAAGTGAACACAAACTAATGTAGGCTATCCTAAGAATTCAGCCAAAGATCCATTCAACATATAAGTGAATAAAGTCTCTTTACTCTGGGTCACGGAAGCAAACAGCACAACTTTCAAAACTATGACAAGTCTGGCAACAACCATTAGAAATCGGTTGACAAACAAAAATTAGTGAGGTTGTTATTCCAAGAATAATCTAGGTCATTTCTAGACTAATTTTTAAGTCTCTTCTCCACTACCATAATCAGTCTTCTCTTTTTTAATCACCTTTTTTATCTCCCTCATGATCTTTTTTTTTAATTAGAGGTCTTAGCCTAGAACAAATCGCATTTAAAAAAATATTAATTAATTAAGTTTCTGCTCCTTTTAGATAAAATAGATTCATTTCAAAGCAACAAAACTTCAAATAACTATCAATTGATTAAAAAAAAAAAACTTTCCAGAAACAATAATACAATTAATTTTTTTAATTAAAAAAAAAACTTTCAACAGATAAAATAAAATGTTAGTTTTTCTTTTTATAAAATAAACTCAAAAGATTTGGAATCACAATTTTATAACAAAAAAAATTACAGACAATAAAATAAATAAGTTTGTGAATATACCTTTCTTAGGTAAAAATAATAAATATTAAATCTTTAAACTTTTGTGATGGGAAGTATCCTGTTCAACTGCCCCATCCTGCCATAAAAAAAATATAAAACATTCTAGTGCTACATCTTTTTTTTTTATTAAAATATTTTAATCAATGTAACACCTCTTTTCCAAGCAATTTTTTTATTTCCAAACAATTTACTATTTCTACATACAATTTTATAGGAAGACAATTTAAATGGCAAAGAAATAAAATCATATTTTTCTCTATCCTTTACATCCTTACAAATATTACTATTAAATAAAATACTTTTAACAAATTTATCAGAGTAACCAACCCTCAGGCAATCTTTATAAAATTGACATTATGGAAACAAAGCTACTCCACTAGAATTATTTAATTTATTATTTCTATGACAATAATTCTTTAAAGCAGCTACTTTATAAGATATAGATTGATAGCTATCAGGTTTAATTATAGATCTTAATTCTCTACTTTTAACAAAATGGCTGCATAGTAAACAATTAGTCTACATTTCTAATCACCAAAAGATCTAAAAATTTTAGCTTACCAAAATCTAACCCCCCTCCTTCTATTACATATTTTATAGAAGGATCAAAACAATTAAACTCATTTACAAATTCCTTCAATTTATCATTCTCAACTACAAATAAACAATGTCAACATATCTGACAAATAACTTTACATATAAATAAATCTTTTTAATAATAATTTCCTCTTCCATATAATTAATATAAACTGAACATACTAAAGGAGAAATAATATATCCTATTATCCACCCTTCCTTAATCTTATAAAAACTACTTTTATAAGTAAAATACATAGAATCTTCCAATAATAAAAGCAAATCTTTAATTACCTTAATTTTATTTTTTGATAAAGAACTTTTCTTAATCAATACAGACATAAGAATATCAATACTGCTTAACCTATTAACAAAGTGATACATATTTTCAATATCTAAACTGACAAATACCCAATTACTTTCCATTTTAAAATTATTAATCTTATCAAAAGCCTCAAAAGAAGAAGATACTGTGTAATGACCAAAATCAACAAATTGTTTTAAAAAATCATTCAAGAATCTAGAAATATCCTCTACAACACTACCTGTAAAATTAAAAATAAATCTTAAAGGAAAACCAACTTTATGGGTCTTAATATTCACAAACAACTTAGATATGAAATCATTTGGATATCATTTTAAATAATCTACTCTATTAAAAAAAATTTAAATTAACCATTTTCTTCATAATATCTATCAACTTTCTTTTAATAAAATTACCTGGATCTTTATCTAAAAACATATATTTACCATTATTTAATTCTCTATCCATTTTCTCTTTGAATTCATCTCCTTTCATAATGACAAACCTACCAGCTTTGTCTTCATGAGAAATGATCACATCATTAGCAATTAACCTATTCTTAAAATGTCTAACCTCAGCAGGATTAACCACGAATTTTTCGTTCCTTTTTAAACTTTTATTCAAAATTGATTGAATACCAACTTTCTGCTCATCACTCAAAATATTAGATTCAATAGATGAAATTGTATCAAAAACTATATTTTTTGAATGAAATGGAACAAAATTAGGGTCTTTACCAAGATTATCAATTCTATCATTTAACTTAATATCAGAAAGATTAACAACTCTATCATCAGAAGCATTATTTTCACACCCCTTATCACTACAATAAATTTTATTAACTTTCCCAAACAACCACTTTAATTTTATTTCATATTTCTTACAATAGAAATTTGACCTATTCTGTTTAAATTGCCTCATAAAAAATTCAAAATTGAATAATTAAAATCTTGCCTCCTGTCTAAATAATATCTATTTCTTTTATATACATAAATAAATTTGTAAAACTTTACAAAAAATTTTTTAAAAAAAATATTCAAAATATATGTTTGTAACTTAAAAACCAAATTCCTATTTTGAAGCAACTTTTTATTTTTACTAAAATTACTAACACAACACCTAGGAAAAACACTAAATTCCCTACATTTTTTTAAAAACATAAATCTGCCATCTTAAAGACTCTATCCTATCACTCAATCTAGACAAGCTATAAGTATCATATTTAATATGTGTACATAATAATACATGTATATATATTGCAAATGAACTTCATTTAACCTTTTCAAAATGCAGCCTAATGGCCCTTATCTTTCAGAATTTTCTGATGTTTTCTTTGACTCACACATCAATGTAAAATATATGATAAAATGATTATTACTTATCAGAAAATAACAAATTTGACTTCATTTGATGAATATTTTTGTTTACTACTGAAATAAATTTTAAATGTTTACATTTTGTTTTTGTAAATATTAAAAAAGTGAGATTGCAATCAAAATAAAGACATTACATGTCATCATTTCTAGAGAGATTATTATCAGTTTATAAAATCAACTAAATATTTCTTATTTCTGATTATTTTTAAACATTGAAATGAATAATTATTTATTTCTCTTATATCTAATGAATTGTGCTTTAAAAGTTTAAATTTTTTGAATATTTATTGCAAAATTGCAATATTTTTTGATATTTTCTTTACTCATAAATATAAGTACATTGTTTTCATCATAACTTGTTTTCTAATTTGCTTCAGACCATATTTACATTAGCTGCTAATATAACACTATATTTTTGAAAATAAAGTATTTCAAGTCAAAATAAGTTATTAATAATTTATATTTCTTGACATTTAATAAATATAGTGTAAATTATTTTTAAAAAATATCTAAAACCATAATAAATTCACAAGCATGTTTTTGCAGCATTGGAAATTTCAATGTCATAAAACACCTAATGTTTTACAGCCTTGCCAACAGACAATGGCTGAACATGTTAGTGTAGGGATTATGTCTATTGGAAGAGTAGGAATTTTGAATTTCACACCTTTTAACACAGAATTTTCAGCAAAAAAAATGTATAATAAATTATACCATTTTACATGCATTTTAACATATAATACAGAAAAATTCACCAAGTGTTGAATTGGTCAAAACATGAAATAAATCACCTGGAAGGATGAGGGGGTTAATATATATAATGTACTTTAAATAAATATTAAACATACAGTGTATATAAATCATTAGATATTTTTCAGTAAGTTCATGTATATATTCTTAATGTATATATTATATTTAGTATATGTTATAATTACTGTATATATGTATAATAAATCAGTAATATAAGTTTTCTATTTAAAATTGTTTGATAGTTTTTATTTTTACTTTATAACAGTTTTTTTTTAAAAAATGGTAAAAAGGAAAATTCAGATCATTGTTTTATTTAATTACCACAAGTTGGTTTTTTTTATTTTTTATGATTGCTTTCAATAACTCAGTAATATTGCTTTTTTAATTTAGCTTTTTTAAAGAAACAATTATTTTAAAATAAAAACTATCAAACAATTTTAAATAGAAAACTTAATTATTCATTTATTATATATATAATTATGTACACATACTAAATATGATATATACATTAAGGGTTTAAAATGTTTGAAAAATGTTATTAAATTAAAGGAAAAAATTATTTAAACTGCCCTCTTATAACTAGTATTTAAAACAAATCAAAGTTCTAAGAATAATTGTTAACTGTTGTATGTGAAATTATTGAATAGTTTTAATATTTTCTCACCCTCGGTTCTATGTCTATAAAACTAGTTTGACATACAGAAAAGATAAGTGTTTTACATGGATTAAGTTGATATAATTTAGTTATATATCAATTTTTAAGCAATTCTATTGAAATTAAATATATTAAATCTCAATTTTAAAATTTCATTCTAACTTAAAAAAAATTAAAAGTTAACAAACAAATGAATCAATTTTTTAACTTCAATAAATGCATCTAAAAATGGAACTTTTATTTAAAATATATATGACATCTTGAATGTAAAGGCTTGTTAAAAAACAAGAATCTATAATTATTAAATCTTCTGAATTGCAAAGTATTTTAAATGAAAAGTTGAAGGCTGCAGTTCAATTAATCTGAAAAGAACAGAAATATTTCAAGAAGTGATGGAATTATTAATATTTGGAAGAATCAATTGTAAAATATCAAATATTGTCAGCAAAGTTGTTTACAAAATATCTTAAGCAATTAATGTGTATGAAATAATTAAAGAATGCAGTAGTAATATTTTTATTTACAAAATATGATAAAAACATATTATAATTTATAAAACTATCAGTTTTCTATCAGTTCTATATAAAATATTTAATTCCTCTGCATTGAAATTTAGATTTCATCCAACAAAAAAGACAACTAGATTTAAAGTGCTTTTAGCTCAACAGATTACATCCAACTATTGAGAAAAGTTATAAAAAGGGCCAGTGATATGAGTTATCATTATGATTTGGATTTCTAGATTATAAAAAGATATTTGATTCCATAAACATTTCCACTGTAATTAAAGATTTGGATGATCAATATATATTCTGAACAATGTTTATCAAATAGAACAGCAAAAGTTAGATTACATGGTGTTATTAAGAAGATTAGCATTAATACATATATATAACAATGTGATTCCATGTATCCAAAACCTTTCATAGCAGTTTGAAAAGAAGTAATATGTGGATTAAAATGGGAATATAAAGCAGTAAAAGTTAATGGAGATTATTTAAGGCATGTAGATTTTGCAGATAATGTGGTTGTTTTTATAAATAATGCTTCAGATATTTAATAAATGATGCAAGGAATATCAGATGAAAATGCCTAAAAATCTAAAATAATGTTCAATGGATTTTCTCATAAGAAGAAAATAAACTTAATAGCTACAAATATTCATGGTCAAATTCTTAATATAGAATTAAATATAATAAATGAAATTATTCATAGAATTATTCTTGATAGAGACTCTTTTGGAAGAAATGACTATTATGTCTTTGAAAAGGAATGTTTTTAATATGTATGTTTTAATATGTATGTATGTGAGACTTGGACATTTAAAAGAAGAGCAACATAGAAACTTCAGATCACTAAATGAAGTGAAGAATGGTGAGATTATGGTATGAATAATAATAAGAAATTGCAAAAAAATACATAAGGCAAAACGCTCAATATAATTCTGCCCCTCAGAGGAACTATTGGATGAATAGGCACTACGTAGAAATTGGATGCACAAATCTTCCTTCAACCCTTGATTACTCTGATTGCCTCTATGTACATATCATGTATGTGAGAGAAAAAATAATCAGGCATCACTGGTATCATTTTAAAAATGATGAAACAGAAATAAAGCTGGACTGGACATATTTCTACAAAAGATGATAATAGATAGACAATCGAATTTTGTATTGGATCTCAGTATGTTGTAAAAGATCTAGTAAGATACCATATGTGATATGTATGGATAAAATAAGAATACTATCTGTTTTTTGTGTGAAATAGTAGCCTAAAAATGGGAAAACTTGGATTAAATCTGGAGATCATCCTTATCTTATATTGGATCGATTAAACTTAGAAAGGCCTTCATCCTTCCTGGATTAATAATGCTTAAAAATAATAATAATGATGACATTAATAAATGTTGAAAGTATTTATTAATCTTAAAGATATTATAACGTTGTTTAAAATACTAAAAAAAAAATATTTTTATTTTTCTTTATTGAGCGTTCCATCATCAGATTTTCAATTGGATGGACGGTTGAAGAGTTGGAGTGTGGAGTAGATTGAAGCCTGTCCATTAAAGTATAAGGCTATCTTAATATATATCTGAGCACTTATAGCATATATGTGTAGAGATGGTAATCTGGACCAACTGATGATTGCTGGTTTAGCATGAAATACGTATATTGGTGATTATTTATCTTTTCAACATATTTGTGTTCGAGTGTATTAGTATTATGAGATAGAGTGGAGAGTGGTGGGTCATGTAAAAGTCTGTGCTCATATACCTATATATTACATATATAGACACAAGTATATAATAAGTCTGTGTTTCAGTTATTTATTCTTATAATAATTAAGTTGAGTCATTCTAATTTGGTTTTTTTTCATCAAAGATGTAAAATTATAAAATATAACAATTAATTGTATTCTCTGCTTTAGACTTTTGGAACTATAATTGTAATTCATTACTGGACAAACATTGATACTTAAAAAATAAATATAATGCAAATCAATATGTCAATGTTATCTTTATTATTTAGTGTAATAAATATTCTATTATTTATATAACGCACATATTATAAATAAGGACTAACTCCTTTGGGCTTTAATAATAATCTATATGATCTCCTGTGAGAATTGACTTTAAAAGCATAAGTGTACCCTTACGCTTAGAGTTTATTTTCTATATAAATCAGTCTTCGCTCATTAAGCTTAAATTAAGGCTTTAATCCCTCGGATATAAATTATCAATTGAATTATACAAATGGAGAGTATTAAAGCGCATGCTCAGAGGAGTTAGTTCTTATATATAATATTTGATTATTTAACTAAATAACTTTTACTGTAAAACTGGTTTTCTTGACTAATGTAAAGAATTAAAAAGAAAATGATTAAATTTACGCATATTTTTATTATGTCATAAATTGAAATCTATCAAAAATTATATAGAGGAAAAAAATATTTAAGAGAAAATATATTTTTTATTTATTTTAGGCTATTATATGTATATAATGAAATTAACCATTTACATATATTCAGGTACTTTCTAATTTTTAGGCTCTCTTTGAAACTTTCATTCACCATTACTTTATGGTCATAACATTTTAGACTGCCTTTATAATTGTATATAGTTTGAATTATATTATAATATAGTTTTTAATTTGCTATGAAAACAAAAAATTTAATTCTATGAGTAAATTCTATGCTAAATTTAATTAAAAAATAAAATTATATTTTTAAGATATTATATTAGTTACCAAAATATTAGCCAAAATACATGAGAACTTTGTCAAGAAACTACCATGTATGATCATTAAAAAATGCCTTTTGACAAAACATTTTTGTAATCAAAAATTTTATTTTTAAAAAGTTATTTTATTCAATAATAAACACTTACTTGTGTATACTAAGAAAACCTTATTTTTTGTTTTTAATATGATAATTTCTATTGAAATAGTTTGCTAAGCATGCTTTCAACTAACTGGTAAACATAATCATAACAGCAACAGATCTAGAGAAGTACATGATTTATAGAAGTGGAGATTTACACTGTTGATTGTTTATTCTCATAAATCAACCCCATGAAGTGGTCTTTATTAAGATTATACATTTTATAATTTATCCAGAAGTAATCAAAGAGAATTTGGATACAGACTTTCAATATTCCTTCAGTCATCCACCCAATCTTATATAACCAATACACATAATCACATACATGTGAAAAAGATAAAGGATCTCCAATATATGTATTTAATGCTGAACCAGCACTTATCAATAGGTTTACATCATCATCTCACACATACATTTAATCAGTGCTTGGTTTATATTAAGATACCAAATCTACAAACTTTACTGAACAAGCTTCAATTCTCTCCACTATCCAACTCTTCAGCCATCCATGTCATTGAAAGTTTAATGATGAAATGTTGAAAGCCTTTGTTGATGCCAATATTATTGTCATACCCGTGTTTACTTTAAGTCACTCTAATTACTCGTATGTATGCCCTTAATATGTCTATTTAAATACATAGAAGAGGAATTGCAGAATACAGACTGAATATGTAATCATATGCAAGTATAGTGTATATTATATCTAGCTTAAGTATATACACTATACTTGTATTTAAATATTTCATAACTCAGTAAATGTTATCTTTCACAGTTTACAACTATGTCAAATAAACTTTGCTTTATAATAAAATTTAATCTATTTTGATTGTTTATTAGTGGTGTTTAAGAACTTGTAACAGTTATTAAAGGGAGTTATTTTGAAATGGTCTTATGGGCAACATATATTATTATAGATTACAGTTGTAAGTTAGGTATTATACATAATTAGTGGAACATTTTTTTATTTATGTATAAACACTAAATGACGACCTTACACCAATGTGGCAATTTTTTCACCAAACTTTCAAGCAAATATAATGTCACATATTATAATGACTTAAGTTCTTTATAAGATCATAATTAATTAATTAAATGATAAATATTGTTTGTCAGTTTGGTAAAAAGATGGGACATTCATAATTGTAGCATTTGTAATGTGTGTGATATCTATATGCTATGCAATATTTTACTTTAAATGATACTCAATAGACACTAATGCAGTATCCTAATTCATATATTATAAACTATAGCTTTTAATGTAATAAATTATATTTTATATATATATATATGGGAATATGCAATTTTAATTTCTAATTTGTTGTATATATAATACTTTTGTGAAGTATATATGTGTCTATGCTTGACAAAATGGATTTTTTTTTCTCTCTCTCTCTCTTTTCTTTCTGCTTTATTATCTAATTTTAATTATTAGTGCTCTTTCGGTGTGGATCACCATAATTAAAGCCAGATAATATGGGTATATGTGTAAAACATTATTTCTTATATAGTAATGCAGAAGTAAAAATTTTAAAGAGCAAAAATATTCTTATTTTTATTTTAATTGTACACTATGTTTCAGCCGTAGACTAGATTTAAACTTTGTGAGCATTCTTAAAATATTTTATTCTGCACTTCAAAATAGCCATTATATGAAAATTAATACTGAAACATATTGGGTTACTCTTTTCTTCATTTAAAAATTAGTAGTAATTTATTATCCAGTGTAGTTTGGTTCTAGCAGAATAACTAAATAACATCGATGTTCAAATGTTACTTCGTTAATCTTTTTATCACAAACATTCAATTATTTTTCGTAAAAAAAATTGCTTTATAATCTTAATTGTAATTAGTAAACGAGCTAAATTTATTTTACTTTATATAAAACATATACCTTTCTTTAGACAAACTGTTTAGCTATTATAATAAAATACTAACAGAATAAGACTTATATAATCATGGTTTTATATTGAAACATGAATAGAAAATGCTATAATAGTGTTTCCTAAATTTAGGGCAAAAACAATATCAACCTATCTGTAAATAAATAATCCATAGTTTTATTGTTCAGGAGTTCATAAGAATTTCAAGCATTGAAAGTGATTGAACTGGAATTGATTCAATGACTTATACTCCAGAATATGAAACTCTACAACTGCTTTAAAGCATGCAGATCAACGTACCGTTGATGCTAAACAACTATTAATTGTTTTGCTTATTGTAGATTTTGCCTAGATACTGTAAGGAAAAGATTGAGTGTATAATAAAAATTTTAAATAACATTTTATCCTATTTAAAGGGAAACAAACATTGTTTTACTAAAAAAAAAAAAAGTCATATAAATCATTTTTAAAAAAATTATATTCGAATACATTATTATTGATTATCTCGCCATTTTCTGTACTCCACAATTAACCCAGTCTCCATAATTTGGCACTGATGCTTCAAAGTATCAGGATAATGTAACTTTTCTATGGCGTCTTCACATTCTGTTATTACAACTTCAGATGAAGCTGACTGATCTTTACGATCTTTGTACTTTTTGTAAGCATGATGATAAACGTCCATTGCTAATGTATAATTTACTCCAGCCTTTTCCACTCTTGATCTTTGTTTGGGATCACTTATTGTCTTATTAACTTCTATTATAAATTTTCTTGGCAATCTAAACAAATTCATATATATAAATGAATCTTAATTATTTCAATTCTCAGTGTAAATAATTTTTGTCTCATCAAATATATAACGCTAGAATACAACTCTATTTTATGAAATAACCAAGTCCAAATATATTAATAAGCCAATTTAAAAGCAAGATATCAAAAAAATAATAATTTAAATCAACTTGTTAATATTATGTCCAACTTTTAATATATTAATACCATTCTGATCTGACAAAAAGAAATGGCATTGATAGAGCAACAGATGAATATTATTTATAGGTTTATTTAAATAATTCTTTTGGAATTTCGCTTGTAAAATGCCTTAGTAGTATTTTGAGACTTGGTTGTTACTTGAGATAGATAGATAGATAGATAGATAGATAGATAGATAGATAGATAGATAGATAGATAGATAGATAGATAGATAGATAGATAGATAGATAGATAGATAGATAGATAGATAGATAGATAGATAGATAGATAGATAGATAGATAGATAGATAGATAGATAGATAGATAGATAGATAGATAGATAGATAGATAGATAGATAGATAGATAGATAGATAGATAGATAGATAGATAGATAGATAGATAGATAGATAGATAGATAGATAGATAGATAGATAGATAGATAGATAGGTAGGTAGGTAGGTAGGTAGGTAGGTAGGTAGGTAGGTAGGTAGGTAGGTAGGTAGGTAGGTAGGTAGGTAGGTAGGTAGGTAGGTAGGTAGGTAGGTAGGTAGGTAGGTAGGTAGGTAGGTAGGTAGGTAGGTAGGTAGGTAGGTAGGTAGGTAGGTAGGTAGGTAGGTAGGTAGGTAGGTAGGTAAGTAGGTAGGTAAGTAGGTAGGTAGGTAGGTAGGTAGGTAGGTAGGTAGGTAGGTAGGTAGGTAGGTAGATAGGTAGGTAGATAGATAGATAGGTAGATAGATAGATAGGTAGATAGATAGATAGATAGATAGATAGATAGATAGATAGATAGATAGATAGATAGATAGATAGATAGATAGATAGATCAGTGGACATATAAATTAACAAATAGATGAATAAATCAACAAATAGACTGATTGATAGATAGATATTGTGATAAGAAAATAGATAAAAAGTTAGATAGAGAGGGAATAAATAAAATAAAAGGAAATTTAAAAAAGACTTGTTTTTAATGTGATATGGCATAATTGTCTGAATAATACATCTATAATCAGACTAAAATAGAACTTGATGATCAATAACATTTTTTAAAAATATACATATAAAACTAAAACATTATGTGATATCGGTGAGCTCAATGATTTGTTAAAGAATAATTCATTTTATACTCTATAAAGAATAAGAATATTATTAAAGATGTTAGAAATTGAAGAGATCAATAATGTGCATAGAATCTCTATTACTCTGCACGCTCACACACATTAAACAAATATAGCTAATATAGTCAAATTATTTATAGAAAAATGAAAACACACACACATAAATAATAATTGGTAACACAAATTATGCAATTTGTATTATACCATCTTTTTGAAAAGTCAGTAAACAAAATAAATACATCTTTTTAATCTCCCAAGCAATAAATCATTTGATAATTAAAATAGACAATTAAGATAAAAAAATGTTTATGATGCCATCTTTTTAAATCTAAAACATTGACAAATATTTCATACAATTTGAAGCAAAATTAAGAAATCACTATTTTAAAAAAAAGTAGAAAAGTTATTGCAGATAAATTTTCAATTTTGGTCGATAAAAGAGTATTCAGTGATAGTCAACCTGGTCCCTACTACCCACCATTCGTGGGGGGCGGTAGGGTTTTGTCCGATACTGAAGCACTTTTTTTCTAATTTAATTGACTTTTTAAAAAATTTCATAACATTATTTAAAAACATTTTCATTAGGTTTTCATAAAATTCCCTGTGACAATTTACGTTTCTGAAAATATACTCTGCATCTCCCGTGCATAAGTTTAGATCATGTTAACATAAGTGAAACTAAATGGAGCTATAGTGTGCCTGCTAACAAAAGAGCCTTAACAAAGAATAGCTCATGCATCTCCCCTTCCCCCAAACCCAATCCATGATGTGCAAGAAGCATGCGCAGATGACGATTTACAGCGCAGGCTCTTCTGTTTGCAGTTGCATTGGTCAGTACATAGTTTTATTTGTGAGAGTGAGTATGCACTTACAGCTTCAAACAAAATACTATGAAATATTGTGAGCCCATGTCTCAAAAAAGGAAATTTATCAGAGTATTTAAAGATGGGTTTCATAGAATTTGTTATAAATAAACAACGCCCAATATGTTTATTGCGTCATAAAATATTATCCAATGAGGCAATGAAGCCAAGTCAATTGTGAGAACATCTTGCTACAAAACATCCAAATGATAAGGACAAGCCAATTGAATATTTTCAGGAAATATATAAAAAATTTCAAGATCGTTCAACAATCGTTGCATCATTTAAGAAATAACATGTAGCGAATGAAGATGAATCAATTGCCTCTTACCACATTTCACAATTAATTGCAAAAAGTGATAAAAACTATAATATTGGAGAAACTGTAATAATACCCTCTATAAAAGAATTTATCTCAACAGTAATGCATCAAGATATACCTGAAATTTTAAAAATGCTGCCTCTAAGCAATAGCACAGTGAAGAGACGAATTGAAAAAATAGCAGTTAATGTTGAAAAAAAACTTAAAAGAATTCTCCAAAACTCTTCATTTGCCATGCAATTGGATGAATCTACCATTGAAGATAATAATGCTTTATTGGTAGCATGTGTACTTTATTTTGATGAAAGCAATACATTACGAGAAGAAATGCAATTCGCAATAAATCTCATTGCAGATACAAAAGGATTATCTCTATTTAATACTGTGAAATCTTACTTTACAAAAAATACTATTCCTTTGAATATTATTGCATGCTCTACTGATGGAGCACAATCAATGGTAGGCTGCTATCGTGGATTTGTTGCTTATTTGAAGGAAGAAGTGCCATATTTATGTATTTATTGTGTGGTGCACAGACAACATCTTGTAGGAAAACATTTAAGTACTAGTCTCCATTCATCATTAACTATAATAATTTGAGCGGTAAACAAGATCAAATCCAATGCAAAAAATGATAGAATGTTTCCACGGCTTTTCCAGAACAATAATGAAGATTTTAATATATTAGTTTTGCACACCGAAGTTCAGTGGCTGTCAAAGGGCACGTGTTTGGCTCATTTTGTAGCATTATATGTTAGTCTCATGCAATTTTTTGGAAGTAATTATGAGACCAATCTGTGTCAACAGTTAAAAATAGTAAAGAATGATTCCTTTTATTTGGCAGATATTTTCAAGAGCTTTAATTATGTAGTTGTCTATTAAATTGATTATATTCAGTTCAGAAGATTGAATATATATGCGAGTGTGTGTTTCAGCTCATTCATTTATTTACAGATACAATCGAAGGTTAAATCTAAGATTTTTTAACAGTAAAAGATGTAAATATATATTTCATTATTGTTTTCCGATATTTGAATGTCTGAAATAATTATCACTATCAATATCTAGTCTGGTTGGGATCCAATTAAATAATATTAATGCTGATAATAATTTACTCATATCTATACACACAAAAAAAAAAAAAAAACGTTACAGCATAACACTTTCTGTGAGACAAACACAAAATTTAAATCAATGACCTAGGTAAATGGATCGATTCTAACGTACACATTGGATGTGAGTAGATTCTTTTACCGACGATATTAATTTAAACTTTGTGTCTCACAGAAATTGCTACTCGTCTAATTTAGCGATGTAAGATAATATGAATATTTATATTTTGGATATCAACTATCTTTCAACTATTTCAGTGTGTTCATATATACATATATAATGTGTGTGTATGTACAATTATGAACTTCTTCACGGATAACAGATATGAAAAATATATTTTTCTGTTTCATCCATGTATTGATTAACAGTAAGATTGTCCATGCAATATTCAACTTAATCACATCTATTATTATCTGACTAAAAAATAATTTAAAAGCATTATAGAGATGTTAAAAGCAACATATGGAACAAGTGTGAATGTCTATCTAATGAAGAATAATGTGAAGAAAATAAGCGTATTAGATTAAAAATCTGACATAAAATCAAGTTATTTTAATTAATAGGCTGTAAGTAAACTTTCTAACCACTGAAATACCTTATATATATAATGTAATGATCGGAAAGCAAGTGGAGATCGAATCTAACCACAATCTACGATATCTGCACTACCAGGGCACCATCTAGGCATTTGGGCCTAGAAAAATTTATAAAGTAGGCAGATACGCGCTGTTAAGATTCCACTTTATTTAAATATTCAGATCATTAGCCCAAGTCACTAGCTCAGTGGAACAGCAGAGATTATAAAATATAACTTTGTATCTTAAATATAAAAAAATAAAAGCCACTGCCAGAAATTAACACATAAAAATATTTATTTACGCACATATAAAATCATTCTAATTTGAGGAATAAGTTTAACATTTATATTTTTATATTAATCTTTAATTTTACATTTAAATAGATTGCAATAATGAGTTTAATATTTATTTAGTGAGTCGAGTATGAATAGACTACATAGATCTGCATTTGACAAGAAAATATTATTTTCCTTATTTAACCTTAGGCCAAAAGTTTGCAGTCAAACGGCGCCAATCCATCTGATACATTTATGTATTCAATGTAGCATGAAAATACGACAACACAAAATACTATACTGTCAGGAATGTACATCTGAACAGTAAGTAGAGTTAGAGAAGACATTGTCTCTCCACCAACAGGAATGCTATATCTGTTGGCGAGTAGAACAATAAACAAAAACTCCATAGGAATGGACTGCGGTCCTTTGCCAACTTACAAACCCATCCATAGGCAAACAGAAGGTGAGTGGCATATATATGCAATCCTGCCCATAGCAGATCTCATACTACATCTACTAATTACACAAATATATCCAATCCATTGAGCCAATTCAACTACGAAACTAATAACCTAAGATTACCCTCCCTTAAACTATATATAACTTTACAAATCTATATAGCCATTCACGCCCGACTTAAATTTAACCTTAAGATACGTTTGCACAGATGAATTTTATACAATTTGTTTTATAATGTTGAGTATAGATCAGCTGCACAGATTCCACGGTTAAAAACATTTCAAAATAAACATAACCGATCAAAATATAGTCATCGAAAACGTCAATTGCAGAGGGAATACAAGAAACCCAATGGTGTTCATCATAAGATACCGCATCGACATTGGTGACCTATATATTCTAATCGAATATGAAAACCACAACATAATCAACCGCTAATGAATCTATGCAATGTCTATACTCAACTTAAATTTCATGCATTTAAATAATTTAAATGATAAATATTAATACAAATAAAAAATAATAAAATGGAAATGATTTTTTTTCCTTTAGCAAACAAATATGTAAAACTTAAACATTTATAATTAATTTGAAACATAAGTCAGATATATATAATTTAAATATTGATTGTCAATTTGAAAATCAGATAAAAATTCCTTTTTTTTAAATTTAGGTTAGCTGAATCTTAAAAGTTTGAATGAAAGTTCTTAATTTTTTTTTTTAAAATTGTAAAATTCTTAGCTCACAGTAGAAGAGTCCAGGTTCCTGTTTTTTAATTCCCACGACATCTTCTTTGGAAGACCCCTCTGATGTTCTGGAGGTAGCATTAGCTGGTTGCATTCTGGTATCACAGTCTTTTCATTTTTAAAATAATTGAGAGAGAACAACAAGTGCGTCTTGTCGCACGTCTCACCGAATCAAGTTAGAAACTAAAAAAAAAAAACTGTCAGGAAAACTGTATTTCTCTTTTTATAGTATCCACACAGATTCAACCAACAAAATGTCACTAATCCATCCTTTTCATTCAGGTCCGGGCTGAGGCTTGGTGCTTCCATTGGTCAAGCTAATTTCTCTTTATTTTCTTATCTAATTTTCATCTGACTTTTTAATTACACAAGAGCCCTAAAGCTAGCTTGCTTTTCAATTAATAAACAATCATTTCCATTTACAGATTACAGGAATTAATTAATACCTGTTTTTATTTTTACTTACGTTATTTGTTTTTTAAACTATTTTTATATTTAAATCTTTTTTTTATAAAAAAGTATGTTCAAATACCTTTTTTTATTTATAAAAAAAAATAAGTTTAGCATCTGTGCAAATATATACGTTTAACAAACATTTTAATTTTAGCGTTTAGTTTTTGTTTTTTTTAATAGATTTTATTTTTATTTGCGAACTTTAAGGTTTTATTTTAAATTAATGTAACGGCATATTTATATATCGTTACAATATATATATATAATGTTTGTAAATCTGCTATGGAATCTTTTTGGTGGTGTCACATCTAGATAGGATCTTGATATTAAAAATCTATATTTCAATCAGTATTCATAACTCAGAATAAGAAAGCCAATAATGGTGAGTGATGCTTTACCATGTTTGGATGTTAATCTCTTCTAAATGTCATGTAATGATTATTTATAGCCACATAAGATAGTCTGAAAACTCCACATTATACAAAAGTAAAATCCATTGTGAAGTTTGTGAGACTTTTGTGCAGATATGGTTAACCACTTCAACAGTGCATGGAATATAAACATGTTAGTATAATAAAGCATCATCATCATTATCATTCTTTCTTCATATTATGAATACTGGTCACATTATAGATTTGTCTCATAATAAAATTTTATTTAGAAGTAACAGTCATCACCAGAAAAAAAAATTAGAAGAACCATCATGATCCTTAAGATATTGTTATACATCAATAAATTTTACGTCTAAATGCAAACATTTCTTAAAACCCATTAAACAATTTTTAACTTCATATTGAAACAGACAGATCGAAGAACCGATCTTCGTTTCATGTGTTTTAGGTACGGTAATTCGAACCACTATCTGCCCGCAGTGAGATTTGTCTATTTTCAGTCATAATAAAAAAATTAGTTATATATTTTATGTTTTGTAAATCAATAGGTAAGATTCCGTATATAAATGTCACAAACCATGAGATAATATTCGTGTGTGCGTGGTTTGTGGATTTATATCAATTTAATTTAAAGTTTATTGCGGGCGTATTTGTTTGAATTTTAGTTTTTTTTAAAATTGTACAAAGTCGTTTAAAAATACTGATCAAAAGTCACATTCCTTTGATCAGTGTTTTTAATTAAAATCTAAATTACACAAATGTACAGAGTAATTAAATTGTATTCGAAATTAGATAAGAAATGTAGATTTGTAATTACTTGGTCAATTTAAAAATTGTGTATTCAAGTTAAAGATAGCTGAAAATGGAACAATGGAATGGATAATTGATATTGTATGGTCAAGTTGGATTGCTGGAGGCTAGAGAAAAGTAGGCGGAGTCTCAAACAAAAACCAGGCAGAAAGGTCAACCGTGGCCATCTTAGAAAAAACTAGGATTCTAACTTTTGAGGTGGTGGAGAGTAGACCGTCTCAAAACAGCACAGCAGTTGCTAGAAAAATCGCTACAACTTTTATTAAGAAGTCCACCAGTAAACCATAATGTCGATGGGCTAAGTGCCAGGAGCTGATCTCTGTCCTGCCAATTTGAATCTTCGTGCCGCTGTCTGATCATGCTTTACGTGCTTCAAAATTTTCAGCTTCCAATCTCCAAATTGACTATGCCTTTCAAGTAAATTTCAAATGCGCACCTACGTTCGTCAGAAATACCATCGTGAGAAGCCAAGCCGGATGAAGAAAGAAGGGTAACTGTGTTACATGAACTTTTAACTTTCTCCCGAGCTTAATGTTATAGTTAATCTGTCAATCAAATTAATCACATGTAAGTTTTGTTTCTTTTATAATGCTACTTTTTAAAACCTGTCAGTAAATTTTCTTTTCTCTTTTTCCTCCGCTATAGTCTTTAGAAGATAATTTATAAATATTGTACCTAATAATAATAATTCAAATGAATACATTTATATGTTTTTTGTAACTTATTTTATAAACAAACGATGCCAATAGAAATATTTCCCAACTCTGTTTAAAGCTAATTTATAATATTGATTGTAGTTATTTTCAAAGTAAGTTCGTTTTTTTTTTTTTGAATTAAAGATTATTTCCTATATTGAGTTGGCAGATATTAGATCACTTTATTATTCTCCTTTATTTTTGTCATACTATTGTAACCTATCTTTCAATCTTAAATATGTAAAATGGTTTTAAAGTTTTATCATCTTGTTGCCTACATGAAATGAGAAATAATTCTCAGTGTATAATTTGTTACTATCGCTACCGCCTGTACAACCTGAGGGGTTAGGGGTTTCAGATTAAACTTAATTAGTCGTTGCTTTCGCGGTCAGTTTGATTCCGCCATGTTTTATTGGAATAGTTATATCAGCCTGTTGCGTAGAGATAGACGAATAGATTATTTAGGTTTTGTGTAATTCCGTTTCAAATCAACTTCAAGCACTCGTCCTCGATGACTGTGGCAATGCCTTTCCTTCGCCGAAGTTGGCGTCTCGCCGTACTACCATATGGGAAAGAAAGCAATTCTTTTCCAGGTAATCTCTTGGATCACCGGGTTCGAAATGATCCCGGCTGGTTGTAGTGTCCCGGATCTACTTGGGGGCATTAAGCCTTGTCAAAGTACAAGCCGCCCGGTATTCCGTTGATGCACTGCAAGTGATTACTGTAGGGCTCCTTAATCTAGGCAACCACTAGTACATCAATCTTAGATATCATATTTATGTGAAGCCACCTCCAACTATTCGTATACGCAACGGCTCGAATCTATTCGAATAAAATAACTTAATAAAAATAGTAGATAAATATTTTCAATGCCCCAAATACTCTGATTCCCTTAGCCACCCGTCAATCATTTAACTACACCGATATTGGCATGAGTTTGTTTACCAGGTAAAATGATTACTAAAGACTAGTAGCCAATTATAATAGAATCTCTATGGAAGTCTTACCGTATTTTTGAATAATATTTGTTAATGCTTTCTATTTATTATTAAACAATTTATTTAATCTAATTTTGTGTCTCCCACCTCATTACTCTCGAAGTCTATTTAGTCACTTACTGTCTGTATCGGCAACTTAAATATATACATTACATTAATGACCGTACCAATATCCAGAGTATAATAGATCTATATATAATTAACTGTAAGTAATTTAGTCTGTGTTCTGAGTTGAGCTAGTAAAGGGATAACCCCGTGCTGTTGTAAAGTCATCATCGGTTGGTCATACCGGGGTTTGGGTTTGAATTTAGTTGGCGTTTTGGAATTTATTCTTAAACGTGGACTGGGTTTGAACTCGGGTACTGTGTATGAGTAAGCATGGTGGATTTATACCGGTACAGTTATTAAATTTTTGGACGCCCTCCGTGGTGCTCGAATGAAGAAATCTCCCACACCCTGCAGAGTGAACGAGAGTAAACAGTTAAATGATAAAAAGATTTGATTTTTCGTGTTTGTCATAATATTGAGATGTATCCGCCGTAATTAAAATGTGCAAGTTAAAACTATAGTTGAGTGAAACAGTTAATATAAAAGTTTTTTTTCCCTTACACCAAGTTTCGGTGAATAGACTATTTCCAAATATCGTAAGAAACAAAGTGAGATTTTTTGAAAAGAGAGCGGAAGCGATTTTGTGCGTTTATTTAATTAAAATAAACGAGTGTTATGCCATAATTTTTTTTTGCGAGTTTATTCTTGTTGTTTAAAATTTTTCGAAAAAAGCAAAGAAGTAGAATTGATTCCATGTCTTAAAAATAAAAACGTGTACGCATATAGATATTGCGTACGCATATATATATATTTTTTGTTGTTGTTTAAAAATGTTTTTTTTCAAAGAAAGAAAAAAGTAAAGAAGTAGGATTATCTTTATGTTTTAAAAATAAAAACGTGTGCGCATATATATATGTATAATATAAAAATCTTATCAAAGAGTTAATTTTAATCGTTCCCTATATAAAATATTAAGTCTTAAATCAAATGATTATTAGGTCATGTAAAAAGTATGTATTTGGGGGATCAGTGGATTAAACTATCTATTGGTCACATGTTGCTGGCTGGCGCCTTTCAAATAAATTTGTCAGCAAACATGTTTGTCAATGCAGCAGTGGTGAGTCTTGTTGGGGTCAAAGGAGAGAATGGTGGTCTATAAATAAAAAGAGAGAATTACTGACAGAAATACAAAAAAAAAATATACTATGTTATGTACCCATTATTAATATGTTTATATTATAGGACTGAGGAGAACAGTGCGAACTGGGTGAAATTAAGTTTTTTTTCCCTGTTTTTTTTTGTGTAAGGATTTAAACATGTCATGTTGTATATACTTAAATAAAAAAATGAAAAAATATTAACAGTGAAAAACTGGGATAACAGAAACCAGACGGAACGTTGGCGAAGGAAGAAAAGAGAGAAAGGAAGGAAGCCACTCAGACAGTATCAGCAGCGGGGGAGGATTTGGCACTAGGAGCAGGGATCAGTATCTTTATGTATCTATACAAATCAAAGTGTTGTACAAAGCGAATTCTTATGCTGGAGACATTTATAAGTAAAAACGAACAGGAAATGGCAGAAATAGAAGGAAGCGAGCATGTGTCCGCGACTGGTGCAGAGACGTCGGACACATCCAGCGACCACGAAATTGTGTTTAAGAAGTTTCAGGATAAAAAAAAGGTTTTGGACGATCAGAGAGGAACACCAAACAGAGGGAGCGCGATCGCGATAGAAAGTTTGACGCGATCCTCGAGGAGATGAGGGAGGACAGGAAGATCATGATGGCGATGATGTCGAGGATGTTAAGGATTGAAGAATGGCGTATGGGGTCGGACGTTAAACCAGGTAGGGAAGGTAAAGCAAATATTAGTGCGAAGAAGGGAGATGAGGACCAAACCATTCCGATGGGATTAGACACTCTGAGCGAAGTAGCCATCGAAGAGAAGACAGGCCAGGACCTAGACGTCGAAAATGTTGAATTAGAAAGGCAAACCGAGGCGCAGGGCCAGCGTGAAAACCTCATAGCGACAATTGGGACTAGCGACAAGAGAAAAGAAATAAAAAGAGAGCAGGCCGTAGACACACCAAGGAGGGTGATTAACATTCCTCATGTGGGATCATCTATCCAGATTCAGACGTTTAGAGGAGACCCCGGGGAAAATCCAGCCGTGCATCTGGACAGCATTAGAGAATTTCTGTGCTTTCACCCGATGAGTGAAAAGGAGAGGGTAACGGTCGCCAGCCATTATCTGAGGGAATCTGCAAAGGCCTGGTGGAAATTATTGAAACAACCACCGAGTACCATGCATGGATACGAAGAAGCCATTTTGAAAAGGTATTGGAGTGTGGAGAAACAGGAGGGACTGTTACACAAGTTCTTGAATTTGAAGTACGACGAAAGTAACAGACAGAGTTTTGCAGCCTTCTTCACGCACCAAGCGATGATATTTAAATCCCTCACCGCTTTTAACTACACGGAGCAGCACATTACTCGTATCGTCGTACATAACTTACCACCGTGGGTGCGAAGGATAATGCTGGGGAGTTGCCCCATGTCGTTCGAAAAAGCTGTAGAACTGCTAAACCAGATCGACTATGGGGACTTGTATCCAACAAAAAGGGAATGGGAACAGTGTAGTTATAATACCAGGCCATTAAAACCCTATATACCTCCCGACCCAGGGAGAAGGTAGAAATAACAAAATGATAACCCGGTAAGCGACCACTGTGACATGCATATGATGATGAGTAAAGGAACTACGGTAGTCACCCAACTTTGTAAATATTAATTTCAAACCCTCACCCAGACTGTTCTCCGAGGTCAATCAAATGTTGTAAAAAAAAAAAAAAATGTTAACCAGAGAATTATGTATAATCATTTTTTTTTGTTGTTTTTTTTATAAAGTGAGAAGAAATGAAACAGACAGATCGAAGAACCGATCTTCGTTTCATGTGTTTTAGGTACGGTAATTCGAACCACTATCTGCCCGCAGTGAGATTTGTCTATTTTCAGTCATAATAAAAAAATTAGTTATATATTTTATGTTTTGTAAATCAATAGGTAAGATTCCGTATATAAATGTCACAAACCATGAGATAATATTCGTGTGTGCGTGGTTTGTGGATTTATATCAATTTAATTTAAAGTTTATTGCGGGCGTATTTGTTTGAATTTTAGTTTTTTTTAAAATTGTACAAAGTCGTTTAAAAATACTGATCAAAAGTCACATTCCTTTGATCAGTGTTTTTAATTAAAATCTAAATTACACAAATGTACAGAGTAATTAAATTGTATTCGAAATTAGATAAGAAATGTAGATTTGTAATTACTTGGTCAATTTAAAAATTGTGTATTCAAGTTAAAGATAGCTGAAAATGGAACAATGGAAATGGATAATTGATATTGTATGGTCAAGTTGGATTGCTGGAGGCTAGAGAAAAGTAGGCGGAGTCTCAAACAAAAACCAGGCAGAAAGGTCAACCGTGGCCATCTTAGAAAAAACTAGGATTCTAACTTTTGAGGTGGTGGAGAGTAGACCGTCTCAAAACAGCACAGCAGTTGCTAGAAAAATCGCTACAACTTTTATTAAGAAGTCCACCAGTAAACCGTAATGTCGATGGGCTAAGTGCCAGGAGCTGATCTCTGTCCTGCCAATTTGAATCTTCGTGCCACTGTCTGATCATGCTTTACGTGCTTCAAAATTTCCAGCATCCAATCTCCAAATTGACTATGCCTTTCAAGTAAATTTCAAATGCGCGCCTACGTTCGTCAGAAATACCATCGTGAGAAGCCAAGCCGGATGAAGAAAGAAGGGTAACTGTGTTACATGAACTTTTAACTTTCTCCCGAGCTTAATGTTATAGTTAATCTGTCAATCAAATTAATCACATGTAAGTTTTGTTTCTTTTATAATGCTACTTTTTAAAACCTGTCAGTAAATTTTCTTTTCTCTTTTTCCTCCGCTCTAGTCTTTAGAAGATAATTTATAAATATTGTACCTAATAATAATAATTCAAATGAATACATTTATATGTTTTTTGTAACTTATTCTATAAACAAACGATGCCAATAGAAATATTTCCCAACTCTGTTTAAAGCTAATTTATAATATTGATTGTAGTTATTTTCAAAGTAAGTTCATTTTTTTTTTTTGAATTAAAGATTATTTCCTATATTGAGTTGGCAGATATTAGATAACTTTATTATTCTCCTTTATTTTTGTCATACTATTGTAACCTATCTTTCAATCTTAAATATGTAAAATGGTTTTAAAGTTTTATCATCTTGTTGCCTACATGAAATGAGAAATAATTCTCAGTGTATAATTTGTTGCTATCGCTACCGCCTGTACAACCTGAGGGGTTAGGGGTTTCAGATTAAACTTAATTAGTCGTTGCTTTCGCGGTCAGTTTGATTCCGCCATGTTTTATTGGAATAGTTATATCAGCCTGTTGCGTAGAGATAGACGAATAGATTATTTAGGTTTTGTGTAATTCCGTTTCAAATCAACTTCAAGCACTCATCCTCGATGACTGTGGCAATGCCTTTCCTTCGCCGAAGTTGGCGTCTCGCCGTACTACCATATGGGAAAGAAAGCAATTCTTTTCCAGGTAATCTCTTGGATCACTGGGTTTGAAATGATCCCGGCTGGTTGTAGTGTCCCGGATCTACTTGGAGGCATTAAGCCTTGTCAAAGTACAAGCCGCCCGGTATTCCGTTGATGCACCGCAAGTGATTACTGTAGGGCTCCTTAATCTAGGCAACCACTAGTACATCAATCTTAGATATCATATTTATGCGAAGCCACCTCCAACTATTCGTATACGCAACGGCTCGAATCTATTCGAATAAAATAACTTAAT
Source organism: Epiperipatus broadwayi (assembly GCA_028023455.1). NCBI lineage: Eukaryota > Metazoa > Onychophora > Udeonychophora > Euonychophora > Peripatidae > Epiperipatus > Epiperipatus broadwayi. The sequence goes on along the minus strand of JAQFVV010000078.1, from coordinate 3,766,480 downwards.
AAAAATAGTAGATAAATATTTTCAATGCCCCAAATACTCTGATTCCCTTAGCCACCCGTCAATCATTTAACTACACCGATATTGGCATGAGTTTGTTTACCAGGTAAAATGATTACTAAAGACTAGTAGCCAATTATAATAGAATCTCTATGGAAGTCTTACCGTATTTTTGAATAATATTTGTTAATGCTTTCTATTTATTATTAAACAATTTATTTAATCTAATTTTGTGTCTCCCACCTCATTACTCTCGAAGTCTATTTAGTCACTTACTGTCTGTATCGGCAACTTAAATATATACATTACATTAATGACCGTACCAATATCCAGAGTATAATAGATCTATATATAATTAACTGTAAGTAATTTAGTCTGTGTTCTGAGTTGAGCTAGTAAAGGGATAACCCCGTGCTGTTGTAAAGTCATCATCGGTTGGTCATACCGGGGTTTGGGTTTGAATTTAGTTGGCGTTTTGGAATTTATTCTTAAACGTGGACTGGGTTTGAACTCGGGTACTGTGTATGAGTAAGCGTGGTGGATTTATACCGGTACAATATTAGATTATTTATCTGGTATGATATGTTATTTATCTATGATCCCGCATTTATTTCTTTGCACTCTTTTCATTGGACAGACATTTATTCATATATAAATATTTGAAAAAGAGACTTAATCTCCAAGATATTCTTTATATTAACCCAGTAATCTTCAGTCATGTCAATGTCAAAATATATTTTTTTTCTTTTTTTTTCCATATGTCATAGCATCGGCAGGACGTGAACCCACAACTGTCTGCAACCAACTACTTGCTTGCAAGGCAGCTGCAATGACCTCTCGGCTAACAACACTTGACAAAATACATTTGACCATCAATTCTTCAGATTTTATCAATAGTAAATTATTGCAATTACTTTACATATATCAAACATTATTATGTGATACATGGAAAAGGAGATGAAGTTTACTTATTTCTTATAATTATGGTAAATTAAAAAACAGATATTTTAATCTTTAACTAAGATTTAAAGCTTATATTTGGATTAGGAATAATCTCTAGTATAAATAAATGATTCATAATAAACATTAATGTATTTATTTATATGAAGTGGTTCAAGGTCCGAGTTTAAAAAATTTGAGATTTGTAATATTATATATATATTGTAACAGTACAAATCCAACAGCAACTCAAATTATTTACAATTATAAAGTTCCAAAACTAAATAAACAAAAAGTGTCATAGATTGATTGATAAATGTATAAATTGCCATGTGTGTATGTGTGAATATTAGATATAACATAAGCTCACTTAAATACACTATTTTTAAAAAACTTAAAAAGAAATGTCTATTTATACATTTTAATCACATTATTAAGAAAATATATTTTGTCAAAGTGAAAACAATAAAATTATAACTCATATTATGTAAAGGGGAAAATAAAAATTGGTTTTACTACTAAGCAAATGAATTTAATCTGCACAATTTGTGTAAATGCATAGTGTTTGGTGACCCTTTTACATTTGCCTATTGGAAAATGTCTTTAAAAAATAATTTGATCTTCTTATAGCATATTTAATGGCAAATCTGAATATATTACACAAATTGTAGATATCTAAAATTAAAAATGTTGAACTATTTTTTTCTTCTCCCTCCATTACAGTGAATAAATAGACAAAAAACATTTGTTTGTTCATTAATAAAAATAATGGCATAATTTAAAAATATATTGTAACCGGCATGCCTCCGTTCTGTCTATATGGCCATTCTAGGTTGGTGTGCTATTAAGCATAATCAGACGGATGCAACCAGCTACACAAAATATGTATATAGAACGGATTAGTAAGAATAAATTATATTCAATTACTACCTTACCGGTTGAGTTTGACCTAATAAAATATCAAATCAAACTATATTTCCCAACCGATTGTTCTTCTTGATATAAAAAAATATAAAATGGTTGACATAGCAAATAATTACAGTAAAGCAAATTTTAAAACGAGGTTTATTTGTTGTCTAACATAAAACATAATTTCTATAATTTTGAGATATATCAATAATAATAAATACGTGCATAGAGTGATAGTATGAAATGGGTGTAAATAAGTTTATTATAAATGTTCGTTCAATTAAAGTTTATATGTATTAGAGTTATCTAAAGGGATACTTCGCATTCTTGATTCTCTTGGACTTATGATTAAACTAGGAGTTTATAAATTAGCATGCTAATATACGATTACCTAGGTAAACGGTCCTGGCAATTGATTCAGTCACTTCTTCGAACCGCGTTGTGGGCGTCCCACTTCTTTTGTAGAGCGGTTCAAATCCGGATAGTTTCCTCGTAACGGTTTCCAAATGGCACAGAGACGTAAGCAGGTGAGCAGGTGATTATCTTCATTTCGTTTGTATTACAGGCTTGGGTATGGAGCAGCGTTTCGAACCGGCGCTCGAAAGTATTTCTTCTACTCGATCGTCATTTCTTGGACTATAGCCTGGGTGGCAGTTAAAAGTTCTCTAGAGAAAAAAAAATTGTTTCCCTCTTTATGAGAAACTGGAATCACTTCTTTATTCCTACACCGCTCTACTCTTTTGTTTTAGTAGAAAAAAAAACTCCCCTCCTTCCTTTGTCTTGTGGATCACGTTTTCACACCTACGGCCATCTTTGACCTTAAAATAATTTAATTACTCTCCCTTTCATTTTTTTTTTACATTTATTCTTTCTATAATTAAACTTATTACATTTGTTTTATTTATTTATTTCCCTTAACCATCACTCTATGAATTTCTCAGTAATTATTTTCCTTCTTAGAAAAATGTTTTAGTACAACAAAATTCGACATTTATTTTATTTGACAACTCTCATTCATTCTGTCACTCCCATTTACTAGCTGATAACGATCTTTAAATGTTATACCAAATTCTTCTACAACCACTAATTCTTATCTAACTCAGCTGTCATCTTATCTAAAATCTTTTTTTTTTTCTTTTACTAACCTTTCCTTAATATTTGACCCAACTGAAAATATATATTATATTAAATATATGTGATCACCTCGTGCTATCACATTACACCCTCCCCCATTAGGAATTAACAGAATGTTAATTCTGATAATTAGCGTACTGCTCGTTCGTTTATTATCCCGCTAATCAGTATTGAATGTTGTGCTCAGTTTATTGTGACGACAAATGTTTGGAGCATTATGAAGAGGTCTCTAGGCTTCTTATACTATCATCTATCTTCATTTACAATCTAACCCTTCCATTACCTCTATCCATACTAGTTCTTTCCGAATTTATCTTCCGGGAAGCACTACTGAATTAGCCTTTATTTATTTTGGAGTTTTATCTAATCTCCATACTTATAGGATATTAATCTAATCTCATATACCTCGACCCGCTCATAAAGATATCCCTCGGTACGTACTCGCCCCCTTTTTTTTTTTTGTAACTGGCAGCAACTATATTCCTTTGTCACCCATCCACTCATGACTCCCGTTTCCTCTGATCTCATTCCCTAAACCTTTCATATTTTATATTTTTTTTTTCTTTTTTTTTCGTATCCAAGTGTGTGTTGTTGGTCATCATCTGCGTCCATCCTGAATGTTCTATACTATTCATTAAATTTTGTCTGGCGGCTCTGGCTTTCTCGCGATCAGTCTCAAGGACCGAGCATTATAGGTCCCCTTTTCTTCAGAGCCCTTTGTGACAACAAAAGCATTGTTACCAAGTTTCCTTTTTATTATGTAAGGCCCCTCATATATCGGTTGAAACTTTTTGTAGATGTTTCTCTCCGGATGGCTCACCGGTTGTACCCTGATCATGACTTCATTTCCTTCCTCGAACGATAAGTTCCTTTCTTTGAATTTACGTTTTCTGACCTCACTCATCTTCTTTATACAATTTCGGGCCTGTTCTAAATCCCGTTTCGGTTTATTACCCTAGATTGTACTGGCAATCTGCTTCCAAATGGGCACGGAACATTTTTCCCATAATGCAATCGCACGGGTTCGAAACCCGTGGATTCGTTCTTTGACCCATTTATCATATTGACCATTCTGGGCACTTCATTTACCCATCTACGATGATCTTTAGACACATACACTCAGAACAAACGCCCCAGTTCTCGCATCATCCTTTCGCAGGGATTGGATTGTGGGTTACGGATTGATGTGAGTCTATGTTGGATCCCCTCTTTAGTGATCCATTCTCTCCACTCCCACGAGACAAATGGCGTCCCATTGTCAGATAATATTTGTTGTGGCTTCCCTGCCTTCCGAAAATACTGTTGTCCCAAAACCTGGATGGCTTGCTTGGAGTTAGCCTGTGTGACTGGGTATGCGTCCACTAATTTTGAAAACACATCATACGTGACCAGTAGATATTTCTTCCTGTTGAATGCCGGCAATGGTCCATAAAAATCTATGGCTAACAAGGTGTTAGGTTGTTTGGTAATTATCGGGTGTATTGGTCCTACATTAGATGTGTTGGGAGGTTTGGTTTTGGCGCATACTTCACATGCCCTGATGATGTTGGCGATCTGTTTCCGCATCTCTGGCCAATAGAACCACTGATTTATTAGACCCTCTACCTTGCAGGTTCCATAATGTCCATATGCCTCGTGAATATACTCCACCGTTGGTATTCGCAATTTTCTTGGAAGAACGATCCTAGTTTTTCCCTTTCTCTTCAGAATGCGCTGCAGAAACCCTCCCTTTATACAACAATGGTTTCGATCCTTCCATAACATATTTCCTGCTCGTCCCTCTACAGGCTGCCCTTTCAAGTACTTGATGATCTGCCCACATTCAGCATCCTCCTTCTGGTAATGTTTCAACTTGCGCATGCTTTGTTGTATCGTCTGTCCAGTACTTATTTCCATCTCTGCTATATATGGTTCTCCTCCTCCTCGTCGCTGTTCCATGCCTACCGGATACCGGCTCAGAGTGTCCGCAACGATGTTGTCCTTACCCTTACAATATATGACTTTGTAATTAAACTCCTGTAAGAACAAACTCCATCGTATCAACCGACTGTTAGATAGGAAACTCTGATTTATGAACTCCAGGCTCTTATGATCGGTCAGTACTATTATCTCAGATCCCAATAAATACTGGTGAAATCTTTTGAATGCCCATACGACAGCCAATGCCTCCTTCTCCGTCACGGTGTAATTTACCTCTGCCCCTTTGAGCAAATGGCTGATAAACGCTAATACGCCATGGTGACCTCCCTCCTGAATTTGAAATCTGGTGGCTCCAAGCCCCAAACCACTACTGTCGGTCTGTACCACGAATGGTTTATTAAAATCCGGGTATGTTAGTATTACTTTGTTTAAGAACCCGGTCTTTACCTTTCTAAAACTACTTTCCTGCTCCCTTTCCCATGTCCATGGTTGGTCTTTCTTTAATAACTGAAGTAATGGTCCCATATCTATCATAAATCCCTGGTAGAACCTATTGTAAAAATTGCACATCCCGAGAAATGATCTGATGTGCTTTTTATTACGTGGGGTTGGGAACTCCTGTATTGAGCGTATTTTATCCGGGTTCGGGGTTACTCCTGCGGAGCTCACGACGTGCCCTAGAAACTCAACTTCAGGAGTCGCTAAGTGACTTTTCTTTAAGTTAATTCTTATTCCCTTTGACTCACATTCTTCCAAAAACCGCCTCACCTGTTCTAGATGTTCAGAGATATTCTCCGACGCAATGACAATATCATCCATGTACATCGTCACCACGTCTTTTATCTCCTTTGATAATACCTGATCCAAACAGCGTATTAGTCCGGACCCACTATTTTTTAACCCAAATGGGATTCTATTGAAATGGTACGCATGGCCGTTATATCGGAACGCAGTGTACTTACGGTCATTGGGATGTAACCTTATTTGCCAATAACTGGCAGTCAAATCAAAAGTTGAAAACACCCTTTTGTTCCGAAATTTATCTAATAACTCCCACATTGGTGGAGGGGCGTTGATATCTGGTAACGTAATTTTGTTTAAATGTCTAGCATCCAGACACAACCGTATGGATCCATCCTTTTTCTTTACAGTCACAACAGGATTATTATAAGACGAGGAGCATTTTGATATTATCCCCCACTGCAACATTTTAGTTAATTGCTCTTCCACTTCTTTACGGTATTGGTACGGGATGGGATACGCCCTGGCCTGGTACGGTTGGTTGTCGATGATTCGTATTCTGTGCTCATATCCATGGATATGGACTTATGATTAAACTAGGAGTTTATAAATTAGCATGCTAATATACGATTACCTAGGTAAACGGTCCTGGCAATTGATTCAGTCACTTCTTCGAACCGCGTTGTGGGCGTCCCACTTCTTTTGTAGAGCGGTTCAAATCCGGATAGTTTCCTCGTAACGGTTTCCAAATGGCACAGAGACGTAAGCAGGTGAGCAGGTGATTATCTTCATTTCATTTGTATTACAGGCTTGGGTATGGAGCAGCGTTTCGAACCGGCGCTCGAAAGTATTTCTTCTACTCGATCGTCATTTCTTGGACTATAGCCTGGGTGGCAGTTAAAAGTTCTCTAGAGAAAAAAAATTGTTTCCCTCTTTATGAGAAACTGGAATCACTTCTTTATTCCTACACCGCTCTACTCTTTTGTTTTAGTAGAAAAAAAACTCCCCTCCTTCCTTTGTCTTGTGGATCACGTTTTCACACCTACGGCCATCTTTGACCTTAAAATAATTTAATTACTCTCCCTTTCATTTTTTTTTTACATTTATTCTTTCTATAATTAAACTTATTACATTTGTTTTATTTATTTATTTCCCTTAACCATCACTCTATGAATTTCTCAGTAATTATTTTCCTTCTTAGAAAAATGTTTTAGTACAACAAAATTCGACATTTATTTTATTTGACAACTCTCATTCATTCTGTCACTCCCATTTGCTAGCTGATAACGATCTTTAAATGTTATACCAAATTCTTCTACAACCACTAATTCTTATCTAACTCAGCTGTCATCTTATCTAAAATCTTTTTTTTTTTCTTTTACTAACCTTTTCTTAATATTTGACCCAACTGAAAATATATATTATATTAAATATATGTGATCACCTCGTGCTATCACATTATGTAAAATTATTTATTTCTACTTGTTGTCTGTAATTAGTAAGATGTTTTTAGATAAAACTGATAGATCTGATGTTGGGAAAACACTAGTTGAATTCAGGTGACAGGTGTGAGAAACAATGACAAATGGCTTATAAATATGTCAGAAATGAACAACTAGAGCAGTGTAGTCTAATCCAAGCCTTAATTTAAGAAGCATTGTTGCAGTGATCTTATAGAGAGAAGAGAAATACTACTTAAAACACTTTTCCACCATAGTTTGTAATGGCATTAGCCATCAGAAGCTTATCTAATATATATGGCTAGCAAACCAACAATGGCACCAGTCAAAACACCCAGAGTAATTCAGCTAGGTCTAGTGAGTAATTCTGAAGTTTGCTAAAACCAGTCATTGCCCACTTTAATCATATGATAAGGAAAAAAGTCAACTGTGCTGTAAGACCTATCAAGACTTACTATATAACTTATCTAATGTCACTGATGCTCAAGAAGCATAATGAACATCCTGGAGAAACTAATCAATACTTAATCATAAATAGGATTTTATCTTTAATATTTTGTATCATTTTTATTATTTTTAGGGATAGTTTCAAATACATAAGCAAAAGTTTATATATCTATTGTTAATAAATTATTAATCAATTTAGCTTCAAACTCACTCAAAACATTATCCATTATTTTATTATTATTCACAATTTTTAGAAATCATGAAATCTATTGGAGGGACATGCAGAGATAATAGTAATAGTTTATAAGTGATGATGATGATCAGGCATTAATAAGTTTTGTAGACATAAACTTTCTATTTATATTTTTTATATATTAAAACTAGAAAACAAATTAAAATACTTTTGGAATAATGTTAATTAGTTTAGCCATCAGCACCAGTTTATAAATCATCATCGTTATCATCACAGATATCCGGTTAATATTATTACATATCTTTAACCATTTCTATTTCAATGTACAATAATCATTTTATAAATATTTATTTTTCTCACCTAAAATTTTCTTTATAATATAAATAAATAATAATTTACAGGGCTAAATATTTAAATGTAATGTTTTTGAAATTAACTCATTGCAACTGGTTATTTTTAAATACAATTGAATAGCCCACCAGCTTCAACAAATAACAATGTATTTTAAAGTTAAAATGATGCTAATTTAACTTTGTCTTACTTCATAAATCAAGAGAATTGTCTACTGAGCTTTTTCTAGAAGTCATAAATTTATTTAATCAATCAAAAATTTATTGCTAAATATTTTTACACCTAACTGTACTTCATACTTCAGATATATGAAGGATGATGCGCAATCAGGTGTAAAAATATTTGGTAATAAATTTCTGATTGATTAAATAAATTTATGTCTTCTAGCAAAAACTCAATAGATCTTTTTCTTTTCATCATCATCTAGCACAATTATTTTCAGTGACGAAAACATTGTTAGATAGAACTAAGAGACTTTCTGATGACAGCCATTTTCACAAAGGTATTTATGCTAGTTTAAAAATGCTTCTTCGTAATGGTTTTGATCACATGATTATTAATAGGGCTTTTTTAAACAATAAGCAAAAGATTTTGATACTTCAAAAATTAAAACTTTTATAAAAGATAGAAAGGGAGTAACTAATAAAATTGGTAATGTTTTAAAGAAAAATAATATCCACACAATTTATACTACATTTAAAAACTAATGAAGTATTTTCATACTCTAATGATAGAATTCCTTTGGAGTATTATAGTATATATGAAATTATATATGGAGTGTTTATATTCATACATTGGACAGACCAATCGTAGAATAAACATAAGAAAGAAAGAATATATTTTGTCAGTTAGAGAAAAATCTAATTCATTTATTCATTCATTAAATTAACTAACTATGACATCAACTTTAATAAAACATATATTCTGGCACAAATTGAACAATTTGACCAGAGATTGCTAAAGGAAGCTATAGAGCTTTTTAAAAGGCTTAAAAGCATAAATGAAAAGTGTGAATTAAAGAAAATTAGCAATACGTGGAAAAAGCTATTGAAGGATAAAATATTTTTTAAAACTTCTCAACCAATAAAATTTGAGAATGATGAGAAAATGATAAAAAAAAAAAAAAAACTATTTTAAATCTCACCACACACATTCTTGTGATTTGACAAAGAAGAAGCTCTGATGAAATTGAAATGTATTATTGTACTGAAACGTCAGCTATTTGTCTATTATATTTTTATTTTATGGAAGCTCCAGGAAATAATACTGTGAATTCACCATTCATCCCTGAGAATATTAGAATTAATATATATATATATACTTGCGCATTATAAAGTTTTTTTGAGTCATAAAATTTTTGGAATATTATTAATTAAACTTTATACTGAAATACAGGATTTATCTTTAATATAGGGTATATGAGCACAGACTTTCACACCACCCACCTCTCTCCACTCTATCTAATAACACCGATACACCTAAACACATATATGCTGAAAAGATAAATAATCACCAATATATGTATTTCATGCTAAACCAGCAATCATCAGTTGGTCCAGACTATCATCTTTACACACATATATAGCATAAGTGCTCAGATATGTATTAAGATAGACTATCCTCATAGTTTAATGGACAGGCTTCAATCCACTCCACACTCCAGCTCTTCAACCGTCCATCCAATTGAAAATCTGATGATGGAATGCTCAAAGGCCACCCTGAGGCCGAGATTATTGTCACACCCATGTTGACCTAAGGTCTATCTGAAGCCCACATGTACAGGACAGAATCCATTTAATACATATGCAAGGATGGGCAGACATCTCTATAATGTAATAACTGAAACACAGGCTTGTTATATACCTGAGGCTATATATATGTACTATAGGGTATATGAGCACAGACTTTCACACCACCCACCTCTCTCCACTCTATCTAATAACACCGATACACCTAAACACATATATGCTGAAAAGATAAATAATCACCAATATACGTATTTCATGCTAAACCAGCAATCATCAGTTGGTCCAGACTATCATCTTTATACACATATATAGCATAAGTGCTCAGATATGTATTAAGATAGACTATCCTCATAGTTTAATGGACAGGCTTCAATCCACTCCACACTCCAACTCTTCAACCGTCCATCCAATTGAAAATCTGATGATGGAATGCTCAAAGGCCACCCTGAGACCGAGATTATTGTCACACCCATGTTGACCTAAGGTCAATCTGAAGCCCACATGTACAGGACATAATTCATTTAATACATATGCAAGGATGGGCAGACATCTCTATAATATAATAACTGAAACACAGGCTTGTTATATACCTGTGGCTATATATATGTAATATAGGGTATATGAGCACAGACTTTCACCCCACCCACCTCTCTCCACTCTATCTAATAACACCGATACACCTAAACACATATATGCTGAAAAGATAAATAATCACCAATATATGTATTTCATGCTAAACCAGCAATCATCAGTTGGTCCAGACTATCATCTTTACACACATATATAGTATAAGTGCTCAGATATATATTAAGATAGACTATCCTCATAGTTTAATGGACAGGCTTCAATCCACTTCACACTCCAACTCTTCAACCGTCCATCCAATTGAAAATCTGATGATGGAATGCTCAAAGGCCACCCTGAAGCCGAGATTATTGTCACATTATTTATATTCCAGTCATAATATGATATTTGCTTAGAGCACATAAATTGAAAGTTTTTAAAGCAATTCCATTCCATCTTAGTACAAAAGTTGAGAGCTTGAATTAATATGAGATTAATTATTTATTAAAAGTAAAAACAAAATATCAAAAAACTAATTGTATTCATAATATTTTAATTGCAAAAGGATATACCACTAAAATATGAATAAAGTTAAATCCTGAAATTTTGAAACATCAAAAAAAGCAGTTAAGGCTATTGCAATGAAATCTTTTATTTTCTTTTTTTTTAAAGAAAAACTACAAGAAAAATTGTATTCATAATATTTTAATTGCAAAAGGATATACCACTAAAATATGAATAAAGTTAAATCCTGAAATTTTGAAACATCAAAAAAAGCAGTTAAGGCTATTGCAATGAAATCTTTTATTTTCTTTTTTTTTAAAGAAAAACTACAAGAAAAATTGATTATAATCAAGCGTTGGTGGCCTAACGGTTAGCATAGCTGCCTTCCAAGCAGCGGGCTTCGACAATGCTTTGGAATATAAAGAAAAAATTGGTTATATTTTAAATTTTGTATCGATATATAAGATAGAATGGATAACTGAAGGAAACATGAAAAATTGGATTCAAATCCTTATAAATACTACAGTAATGATGCATATTTATCCTCAATCAAAAATTTGCAACATCTTTAATTAAATCTGAGTGATTCAATTTGTTGAGATTCAAGGATTCTATGAAATATTTTATTAAGTTTACTCCGTTAAATACAAATAATCATTGCACTTATTCTAGAAAAGATAAACATGCTAAGGTAGTGAAATAGTTTTAAGGGATGGCCCATGCAGTATTGAATATTGGCATTATGTACTGAACATTAGTTAGAGAGGCCATTGAAATTCTTAAATAAGCCGACTTATTCAATAAACATAACATAATGGGTAAGATAATATATATCTGGAAAAACTTTATAAGAGTCTTGAAAAAAGCCATTAATTTTAATTTCATTTTACCATTCATCATTATTCTCGCCTCTTGATTTGAAACATTTTATTAGATAAAAACTAACTTCTGTTTAAAAAAAATTTTATAAGATATATTCATCAAAAATGTATTTGATTTAAATCTAGTTTATCACTTATTGTTAATCCGCTTCAGCTTTTAAATCCATTTTTATTAAACAAAAAATACCTGAAAGCTTTGAAATCTTATACTTAAGACATTTCATAGATTAAACTAAACAGCTTTTTGATTTTTAGTGATTCTGCAATATTGGTTTAAAATGTTCTTCTATATTACAGGAAATGGCAGGTCTGACTTTATTTAAAGTTTATTGTAATGAATATATTAAGCAAGCAATTATTTACAAGAATAATTCCATTATGACATTATATCTTAGATCATATCCATAGTCTGAGAATGTTCAGGTAGCTGTTTCTAAACAAGGTTAACTTTTTTATAAATAAGTGACACATTCTTAGTCTAATTAATAATTCAAATAGTGATTAGTAATTAGCAAATAATTTATATATATATGGTAAATATTTTTAATAAATGGGAGATTCGTTTTCAAATTAGTTAAAAGTCTATATCCACGATCTTATTAATATAGCAACTAATACTAGCGATGCAGAGCTTAGAAAAACAATACACTGCTAGCGCAATGATGCAGTAAAAAAGGGTAATCTTCTCTAATTGCGATTCCTGACATTATAGGAATTTCAAAGCATTATAGACAATTATTATAACTATGAGAAATCAAAGTATAAGGAACTTTATATAAGTATACTCAATTATTGTATATCTATAGATATATCGTTATATATGAGTAGGGATGTTATTAAGTAAATGTCTCTAAATTTTTCTCCAGAAAAGTTAATTCTTACCAAGCTTCTAAAAAAATTTTAATTTTTGTGTTTTGATTTATTTTTTAGAAAATAATAATTTGATATACAATTATCAATCAATAATTGAATGTCTATATACGTTGACTATGGGCTGACTAACGAAAAAGAATAAAAAGTCCATTGGTCAAAAATTCTCAGTTTATCTGAAAAGAATGTTAATATTTGAATTTGAACCCTTAACTATTAACATGGCAGATTGATACTCTAATTATTATATCTTGAAGTTCTTATAGATAGATAGATAGATAGATAGATAGATAGATAGATAGATAGATAGATAGATAGATAGATAGATAGATAGATAGATAGATAGATAGATAGATAGATAGATAGATAGATAGATAGATAGATAGATAGATAGATAGATAGATAGATAGATAGATAGATAGATAGATAGATAGATAGATAGATAGATAGATAGATAGATAGATAGATAGATAGATAGATAGATAGATAGATAGATAGATAGATAGATAGATAGATAGATAGATAGATAGATAGATAGATAGATAGATAGATAGATAGATAGATAGATAGATAGATAGATAGATAGATAGATAGATAGATAGATAGATAGATAGATAGATAGATAGATAGATAGATAGATAGATAGATAGATAGATAGATAGATAGATAGATAGATAGATAGATAGATAGATAGATAGATAGATAGATAGATAGATAGATAGATAGATAGATAGATAGATAGATAGATAGATAGATAGATAGATAGATAGATAGATAGATAGATAGATAGATAGATAGATAGATAGATAGATAGATAGATAGATAGATAGATAGATAGATAGATATTAAGCTTTGATTATTTACTTACATAAAATATATAAATCTGTAAAACATATAATATTTCATTGTGTACTTACATTTCATGCACAACAACAAATTCTGAAAATATAACATGTTATATAGACACATATCAAATAAAAACATTGGTAACTACATATATAATTTAGAGTTACTTTTATTTGAATGTATTCATTTGTTAATTATATTAATTATTATATAAATCTGTTTTAATGAACAAACAAGACGATATGATAATTTACAACCAGATTCCTAACGAATTATTTTTTAAACCAATCTGTAAATAATACCTAGCTTTTGACATATCAATGCCTATTTATTGCATTAGATAAAACATGATCACCTTTTATCTGATAAAATAAATTATTACTTGCAGTTTTATTTAAAATTGATGCTTCAGGGATCTGGTTTATAAACTATCTTAGTAATGTATCACTTGTTTGTTTTTTTTAAATAGATCTATATTCTTAATATTACATAGTTCATAAAGTGTAAAATCCTTTACATGCTTATTAAAATCAATAATTACTATTATAGTACCAAATCCGAATGTTTCTCGGATAAAATCCAGATTTTAAATCTTTAAAATTTCTTTAACTTGTCTTAATTTGAATTGGATTAACTAAATTTTGTCTAATGCACTTTTAATGCTTTTGCATCATTATTAATTACCATTGTGTTTCATTGGATAAACAGTACTTATATATTATTAATCACATATCACTCTTTCGGAATTTAGTACTCCCAATAAGCTGATTCGCCGTGTTTGCTAAATGCTTAATAAATCTCATCTCTTTTGTTTTTGTTTTCTCACATCATTTCTTTTTTCTTTGAATTATGTTAACGATTTTCACCAAAATAAATATCTAGATTTTTTTTTTCATGCCCAAAAAATATAGACATATGTGTGGGATTTATTTTTATTTTATTTTATAAAATGTTAGCGCTGTATCATAGAACTTTAGTCCTAATGATGAATTTTAAAAAAATCTTTTTCGATGCACATAACTGAATAAACAACATGTAATCTGTCAAGTTCTTATAGGCTACTGTTAATGTTGCTAATTCAGGCTTAAACTTGTTTCAGTTAATTCTGGGATCCTTCAGACTAATGTTATATGTCAAAGTTTCACCAGCCACGATTTTATTTGATCTGTATGCCAATACTAGTATTACAGTTTTGCATTGAATTATTTCGATAGAATAGTAATGATTCTATATTTTAGTTTTTAATTTTGCTTTTAGATATCACTAGTTACCAATGGTTGACATACTACATTATTTAGTTGTTTTTTTTAAAAAACGATTGTTTGTAAAGGTAATTTATTTGTTTTAAGGTTATTTTAATTATTTTCAAACTCGTTTTTGTTTCATAGATATAAAATATTTTAATATTCTATACATTTTACAAACATAATGTTTAAATTGTAATTATACAAAATCTTTTTCTCCTAGTTCTGACTAGTGTTTTAGAATTGAGAGTTCCATGTGCAGTCATTATTACATCTGATTGGCTGTCACATAAGCATGTCGAAGGTTTTAGCCTTTCACGTTATTAATTATATAAAAGGTGATCAAACTTCCACCCCAGTGCCATTAAACAATATCTTAAAACTGCAAGGATACTGTCACCCAGATACAAGATAAATAAAGTCTTTAAGGAAATAAGAGCATTCGTTATTTCCCAACTCAAATGTAAATTATGAGCCAATCTTAAGTGTTTAGAAGTGAGAGGTCAATATATAATTCATTCACTTTAAATCCATTTCTTATTTTAATATACTTATTGGCACTTCTGAAATATTAACTTTTACTTTGTGCCAATATACTCTATAAATTTTACAAGTACAATTGTTTAACAGCGCTGGTGTAGAGATTTAATTACTTTCTATATATTTACAATTTAAACACTGCACTTGTAAAACTTATAGAGAATTTTATATTGTCTAATATTGGCACAAAGTAAATATTAATGTTTCAGATGTGCTAATAAGTATATTAAAATAAGAAATGGTTTTAAAGTGAATGATTTATATATTCCCCTCTCATTTCTAGATATTTAAGAATGGCTCATATAATAACATTTGAGTTGGGAAATAAGGTGGCCGTTCTTATTTCCTTTAAGACTTTATCTTGTGGCTGGGGTAAGAGTATTCTTGCAGTGTTAAATTCTTGTTTAATGATGTTGGTGTGGAGGTTTGATTACCTTCTCCATAGTTACAATTTAAACATTACGCTTGTAAAATTTATAAAATATTACATAATTTAATCTTGTCTAATATTGGCACAAAGTAAATGTTAATATTTCAGAAGTTCTAATAAGTATATTAAAATAAATGGATTTAAAGTGACTGATTTATATATTCAGCTCTGTTTTCTAATCACTTAAGATTGGCTCATAAATTACCATTTGAGTTCAGAAATAAGATGGCCACTCTTTTTTCCCTTTATTACAACTCTTCAATTGTTTATTTCATTTAGATCTCATTGCTAATTTATTGGGACCAAAATGCTATTTACGATTTTTGGATGTAGCATGTGCCATCTCTTGGTCAATTTTGGTCACAATTTCTTCATTTTAGACTTATTTTATAGGAAATTCAAAATTTAAAATTGTAGTTCTAAAAGCATCCACATATAGTGTTATATTTTTTTTAAAAAATCAATTTTCTTTGCTGACTATTGATGCTTAGACCAGTCTCTTTTCTCTGATTGGATGCCTGCCAAATCTGGAAATTGTCTTGTAGGCTTTTCTAAATGACAAATTCAGAAACTAAATGAAGATGTTCTACATGTTCATAATTCATTTTGATGTAAATAATTATATTTATTGTAATTTTTTACATTCATAAATAAGATTTTACATTACTTTATCAAAATATAAAGTTTGATTCGGAAAATTTTAAATATTACAAGAAAAATACATTTGTGAAAGTAATCTCTTTTTATGACTAGTTGTTGACACCTAGCAACTCTAATTTGAATAATAGGCATTTCTGAATAAATCAAAATAAAATATTTTATGCATTCATATTTTGAAGTAAATAATTATATCTATGGTAATTTTTTACATTCATAAATAAGATTTTACATTACTTTATCAAAATATAAAGTTTGATTCGAAAATTTTTAAATATTACAAAAAAAATAAGCTTGGGAATGATACCTCTTCAGAAAAGTAAATTATTTTGACAGCTACTGACTGAATAATGACACCACAGATTGGTTGAAATATAATTCTTTTGTTTTACCACTGGCTATTTTTTAAACGTTTTTTTTTTATATTTTTCTTCAGTTATTAACATTATTTTTAATTTTTCGTTACATTTAACCAATTTGAATCTAAGATTATTCAATTTTTAGAAGCTGAATTAAAAAAATTCTGTGTATTTTAGATTAATATTTTAACAATAGAAACCGACTGGAAATGAAACTGACGAATAATATTGTTCTCAGATTTAAGTAGTGGACCAATACAAAAATTAGACAAAGATTAAATAAGTTGAAGGAATCAGTTAAAGGGCTGTGGTTGGTGTGAGCACAACTTTTTGCAGTTTTAAGACTTTGTTTAATAGCACTGGTGTAGAGGTTTGATTACTTTTTATGTAGTTATATTTTACTTTTAAAATTATAGAATGTTTTAGAGGGATTGTCATCATGGGAAAGAAAAAAAATTACATTTCTCTAGTAAAAAAGTTACATTTTTCTAGCTAATGTAAAAAGGTGTGCTTTTTTGTTTAAATAATTTTTTATTTCAGTTACATTTAAAATTAACGTGAATAACAAGTCAGAAAGTACTTTATTTTTTACTACAATTCTATTCAAACTGTAGGTCACACATATGAGTAATTAAATTGTGTAAAATTAACCTTCTTTGGGTAATTTATTTTTCATAAAATCTGTTAGATGAGTTTTATATCTATTTAGAATTAGATTACAAAACTATTTTAAGACTAAACTGACTCTTTAAAAACACTATACTAGCCTACACATGTTGATTACTTAATTAAATATTTTTAAAAATATTATCCATTCAAGAATTTTAAGAATAGTAGAATCATGTAGCACATATATCAGGGGGAAACAAGTTTTATACACATGTCAAATAATTCTTGATAGATATAGAGCAAGTCTTTTATCTGGAAACAGTTAAGTTAATCTATAAGGAGAGAAATGATGTGAAGAGAGAAGTAGATGTGGTTTTATTTTTATGTATTCAGAAAGTGTAATGGACCATTGCTCTAACAATATAAAAAATCATTAAAAACTGGAATATAAATATTAAGAATATATAGATTCTATTTACATAATAGAACATACTTTAATGGGTTATGGGTAAATATTAAAGTGTCCTAAGCAAAAATTAGGTACTAGAATTCAAACTAAGACAAGTTAACAACTTTGAGTTACTTTTGTGCTTCCTCAAAGTAATGCAGTCAATCAAAGTTTTCCAGTCATAATGTTATTCAAATGATATTTGAACACTTTGTATATTAGATACCTGTTTAAAATTATATGGTAAAGTATTATAATAAAATGTTAATGACAGTAAACATCATATGATCACCATTTCTTATGCTTGCTTATAACTGCTATTAAAACAGGCAAAACTCTGCATATAGTATTGCCACTCAATGCAAGCCAGAGTAATCAATGGATGCCAGAAGGCTTGTGCATAAAATCTCCATCTTGTGCCTATTCATCTTATGCTTGCTTATCACTGCTATTAGAACAAGAAAAACTCTGCATATAGTATTGCCACTCAATGCAAGCCAGAGTAATCAATGAATGCCAGAAGGCTTGTGCATAAAATCTCCATCTTGTGCCTATTCATCCAATATTCCCAGACTAGTTTCTGGCTTGTGACCTTCATCAGTGAGGAGCATTACATCCTAAGATTTAGGGACAGTGCTCTCAGATCCAAGGCTCCTCACTGATGAAGGCCACAAGCCAGAAACTAGTCTGGGGATATTGGATGAGTAGGCACTAGATGATGATTTTATGACAAGCCTTCTGGCATCCATTGATTACTCTGGTTTGCACTGAATCGTAATACTGTATGGAGAGTTTTGCCTGTTTTAAAATGTTAATGCATTTATATTTTAATTTTAATTTTGTTTCTATGTGTCAGGAATCATCAGAAAAAAGATCTATAGTACAAAGATTAAAATTCAAAATTTAAATTACACAAAATGTCCGAATTTGTACCTATTACAATTGTAAAGCAGAGAGGATTCTAAAGATATTTTTTAAGATTGTTTCGTTCATTTGAAAGATGTTTTTATTTAATAAACATAAAATATCTTTTAGATTTAAAATTATATCTTAGAAGGATTTAAACTTGTATAATGGGAAAATTAAAAAATTACATTATTCCAAATAATATAAAAAATAAACTTTTTTATAATAAATTGCTTAGCATTTTCATTCCTTGATCATGTTTAAAATTATCTTTTAAAATAATTACATTAAAAATAGCTTTTGGTACATACTTTATTTAAATTGTAAACCACTTATATGAAAAATTAAATTTTGCAAAATTAATCTTGATTTAATTAAATTATTTGGTCACAAAAAGGCTAAACAATCTAAAAGATTTAAAACTTGAGCTCCCACTGAGAAATATTCTTAATTCAGTAATATACTTATATATATAATATTAATAAAGATTTCTATCAAAATAATCATTACTAAAAATATAAATATTAATTATTACAACTTTTTTTTTTAAAAAAAAGAGACTGCAAAATCAATAGAATGATTTGGAATTAAATGCAACTTTAAAAACAATGTGAACACTATCATAAAAAAATAATTTGAAGCTTTACAAAAAAATTAAAAATAAAAACTTATGAACATATTATTTAAATAATCATTATAAACATTTATACAATTACAAGTTCTGAAAATTGTTTGAAATCAGATCTATGAATGTTCAAAATTAAACTTTATTATATTTTTCGCCAAAATCTCTTTCATTCGTTGTTTTCCATGATTTAGGAATAAGATACTGAGATAAATAAATGTACATTTTTTTAACAGTAATATGATTTTTTAAGTAGCCGGCCTATAGGCACTTTAAGTAGCCAAGGCACTGGTCAATAAATATGAATTTAACTATAAATAGAAAAAGACTCCTATTATAATTAGGCTTCGATATGTCAGCATTAATATACTGCCTTTAAAACAAAATTATAATTGCAATATAATGTAACTGTTATCATTTTTGTATGCGATGACTAACTCCTATTATTGTTGAAAGGGTAAATATTTATGTTTTATCAACATTTTATGTGTAGCTTTACACATAAGTGAGCTAGTTGATAGAAATGATGTGTCAAGGAACAAAATTGAAATGAGAAAACTACATGTAAAAACAATATTGGACAACAGTAGTTAGATGGAGAAGAATAAATCAAAATAAACTTGAAAACCCTTTTTTGCAATGAATTTATAAATTTTACCTTGGCTGTTGATATTTTATTATATAGTGATGAAGTTTTTAATATACATTTAGCAGTTTAACAGTATACTTAACAATCAAGTCATGAACATATTCAAAGTTATTTTGCATTTATAAATTTAAAATTAGGGTTTATTATGATTTATATTATTATTTATAAAGCCTTTGATATATGATTTAATGTGTTTGTTATCTCTTTATTGCTTAATTTAATATAATAAGAACATTTCATTTTGCATATTTTCAAGCAATTTGTTTTCATTTCTTCTAAACTTTTAGATAAACCTGGATTGAAGATCATTTCAAGGTCAAACAGAATTCTGATGAAGTCTACAGATTTAGTCAAAACATTTAAAGATAGAAAAAATGAAATTGCTTTAAAAAGTGATATATTATATTTCCTCATGATATAATAGATCTCATCTAATATTTTCAGTTTTTAAAAAAAATTTCAGGAATTGTAATTGGATTTATGAACTTAAGGTGCCTTACTTAAGTGCAATCTTTTTTTTTCATCTATTGATTGTACATATAATCTTATGTTAACATTTATATTATGTTTTGTTTTTCTTTTTCTAAACAAAGCATTCATAAAGAGGAATGCCTTTTTTCTTATTAATACATTATACTTTGCATTTAATATTTCATTACTAGTATATTTTACACAAAGAAACATCATTTTAAACTGCTCACGAAAAACAACTATAAACTATTTTTATACTTAGGAATAAATCATGGATAATATAATAACAAATTATGAAGCTATTTGTGCAGAAATAAAAATCTCATGTATAAAAAGCTCTTAGCAGTTTGTGACATAGAGCCAATAATTTTTCTTTCAGTTCTTTGGTTATATATAATCCATTTACAATAAATGAATTTGCATGATTATTTGCATATATCATCATATTAAAAAGTAAATGACGTTGCAATGGGTGGATAAGCTTTGGAGCAAAAAATACTTGATATGAGAGTGCTGGAAATAGATATCTTAAGAATTAATAATGAAGAATAACAAATTGGACTAGATAATTTTGCAATATTACATTATATTGACTACAATAGAAAAAGTAAGTTGGCTTTCATTGTGAAGATGGTACATTTTTTTAGATAAAATCCTAGAAATGATCGTTTGATATTAATTTAATTGCATGTACGTTTATTCAATATTAATATAATACAAGTCTATATCTTTCAATAAATAAGTGAAAAAGAAATGTAGAAAGTTTTAATAATCATGTGTATGAAGAATTTGGCGAAACTTAGTAATTTGTGGAAAGAACTTCAAAGTTGAGGATTGACAGCAAAAATGAAAAATAAGAACAAAACGTGTTTGTGAATTTAATAATTTCTTTTTATTTCTAATACAGTTTTAAGTATTCAAATTTGCTTAAGGATCTTATAATATGAAATTTGAAGAAATCCAAATATTTATATTTACGACAACCAATGATGATCATGACTGGAAGTAGACTGCGGAATCAACATAAGAGTGGATAAATTTAAAAATGACCTTAGCTTTGTTCAGCATTCTAAATATTATGTGAAAAATATTTTTATTATCTTTACGAATAATGTCAGAGAAATTGATTTAAAGTTTTATGTGTAATTATTTAGAACTGGATTAATCGTGGACTAGAAGTAAAGTGAAATAATTAAAGAATAATTTAAAAAACAGACCACAAGAAAATCAATGATACTGGATAATTGGCAAGATAAGAATCGTTTAAAAACATGAATACAATTTTTTTGACACATCCATAATAGACAAAAAGCAATATTATATTAATATTTGCACAGTCTTTGAAAATAGAAACAAGATTGAAAAAATAAAAACTATTTTTAAAGAAACTTTTGAGATTTAAAAAAAAACTTTTTAATCTTGAAGAGATGTAAGAACTCCAGTAGGCAGAAATTAAAACCAAAGAAAGAATGATAGAAGGAATATACTCAAGATAATAAAAACAGTAACCAATAAAGTCTTCATGTGCTGCTGTACATTAAATATGCTTCAATAAAAGATGAAGTTTGATTGATACCGAGATCACTTATGGTGTTGCAGCAGATATTGATAAAATTATTCCAATTAATCAGAAAAACTATTAAACAGACAACAAACTAGAAAAAATTAATTTATATTTCTGTAATAAAGAAGTTCTTCAAAGAGTTCGTCAAATATTTTATTAAATTCTTGCAACATATTCGATAAAATTATTGACAAAATCATTTAGTCAGATTAGGAAATTTACTTGAAAGAAAAGAGGTATATAAGTTAGTATCAGGAAAGATCATAAAATCGTGAAACTAGACATGAGGAATTTATTGACTATAACAAACTTTTAATTCAATTGACCATCCTAAAATTATGAATAATTTTATATAACTAATTGTACTAGAACATTTAATTGACTATGTGGAACCTTTAAGATGTACTAAAGTGCTTTATTGACATCACAAAAAGATGAACTGTATTATATTTATATATCGAATATTTAATTAAGTCAGATTGGGCAACACAAAATAATTCAAGGGTATTGAAAAAACACTATATTTATATGTAATAAAATAAAAAAAGATCTGGAGAAAAGTTAAAGAGCTGAATAAAAGATGACATTTTGAATTGATATGAAAAGAGTGATTATAACAAAAGAATTAACAGGTAATCGACTGTTTCTCGTTGTCTTTACTTTCTTAAGTTATACATAAATGACAAAAAGTCTAATATCTAAAGGATTCATCTCAGACTACTGATATCAGAGTTGCAATAAAGAACTTGCAAGAAACTTTTAGATGAAGAGCATTTTTTTTAAGAATTATGATTATAATTAATGAAGTTGTTATATTTTTTGTGATTTCATGTAAATATAAAAACTAATGATATGTTTTAAAATGTTGCTTTTGAATTGTGATGATAATAAAAAAATAAGAATTTTGTGGACAAAAAAAATTGATTAAATATATATGAAGTGCAAATCTCCAAGTTGAAATTCTTCTATATGATTGTCGAAATGAATCTAATTTATTAGATAAGTTCATAATGATTGAAGTTTGACTGTAACAAAAAATAAAATAGCCACCGTAATAAAATAGATGTACTCTATTTTCACAATAATTAACTAAATATTCAAAATATCATTCCGGGGTAATATGCTATTTAAATAATCACAAGAAAATAACATTCATTAGACACTATCTAATATTAATAAAAAAAAACAGCCTTATAATTATTTGCTTAATAAATAAGATCAATTTTGCTTGTTGTTATTAGTCTTTTGAGAGATTTTGGAGAACTCTTTGCTTTATAGAGGATTATTTAAAGGTCATTTAACTTTGGTTGTTAATATTATTACTATAAGATTGTAAATATATTTACTAATAAATCAAAAATATAAAAAACAGCTTAAGTCAAGTCAGGAAATTATATAAAGTGTTATTAACAGGTAAAGCATTTTTTTAAATAGTTTACTGCAAAACAAGGTTTTTCCAACAGTTAGAATTATGAAAAAGAAAACGTTTCTCATCAAGTTTTTCAATTGCCAGAAGATGAGGGTTTGAAGATTTTTTTTCTGTTCTTATTTTATTCTCTCTATAACCATTTATCAATTAATATTCGTTGATTATATAGATAGACTATGGGCCACCTAGCTGAAAGAAAAATACAAAGCCTGATTTAGAACCTCACTAAATCTCTATGTTCTACCTAATTTCATCTCATGTGAAGGCAAAAATAGATGGATATCATATCTCTACACTTTAGAGGTCTTCAAAATATATTTAAGTATATTTAATTTTTAGGTTCTGGTATAACGTTTTGAAATATGTACGTGTTTGTGTATTAAGACATACAATTTTAAAACTAATAGCTATCAAACTATAATAATTTTACTTACCATAAAAAAATAACGTTAAAACTGCAACTATTAAAGCTAATTTACTGAAAAAAAGCGCAATAAATATTAAGAAGAAATATTTATATAATACAGTGATAATAAAGATTACTAATTTATTATATGCATATAGTAGAATACTTAAATAAATGTGGCAATATGTAATAAATTATGAGCCATGAAAATCACCTATCGCCATCTTTATTAATTGTAATTAACTATTATGCTTTACTCATTGTCTAATTGCCTTAGCAGATGAAAATGACAGCACTTCATTGCTACTTCAGTTGTTATTAAAATGGCAAGTATGGACAATGATATTTTCAAGATTCTACAGCATATTCAAGTTTAGTAAATTTGATTGTTCAATCTCGCAAATGTCATTGTTTATGTCTGCCATCTTAGAAGTTGAAAATAGTGTCATTTTATATGCTAAGATAGTCTGATGATAATATAAGGCAAAATAGTTAATTAAATTTATATAAAATCATGCTCAGAGAAATTTTTATTCATTCCTAAAATATATATAATACTTTTTTAAATATAATAATATAAATAAATAATTTATGCAAAATTATTTTTGATTACTTAGACGTGACCATTGTCAGCAGAACTTATGTGGGAGAAACAGGTGGCACAAGATTTTCTTGGAACTATATATTTCAACTTTAGAAGATTATTATTTTATATGGAATCTTTAAATTGATTTATAAGAATTACCTCTTCAAATATTTTTTATATGATGCCTTTTTTCGGGAAATTATTTCTTGATTTGAATAGCTATTTCATCAATTTGACACACACACACACACACATTTGAGCAGTTTACTGATTCACAAAAAAAATATAGTTTTTGTAATTAAAAATGATGTATTGGACCCATTGAACTCACTTAATACTGTATTTTTGCGTTTAAATTATCAATGTATCATTTACATCGTACAATATGTTTCTTATTATTTATTAAAAAATGTACCATTTTGCTTATACTTCATCATATGGCTTATTCTGCTTAGTAATCATGTCAGTGGGAAAATAAATCTCTTTAGAGGAATGTCTGATTTTTTTACAAACGATTGCTAATGAAAAATTATCGATTTATATTTACATATAAAAATTTTGAATGGTTTATGATTTTATAACAAATAAAAAATGGATGTATTAATTTTTAATTGATTTTAAAGTTTACATTTGTTCTAGAGACGATATAATAGTCTCTAGCTTAATATATGATTATTAATAATTGGACGACGTCAGAGATGTGAAAACAAAAAATTTGAGACTTGTAAGCAAATATGTAATAATTTTACAAAATAACAGACATAAATATAAATTCACACGCACAAATATGTGAATTCTAATCTCATGCTCCTAATTAAGATTGCAATTGGTAGTTATTCGAAAATTTTTCCAAATGTAAAAGTTAATTCCAAGTAATCGATATATAATGTCTGTCCAAGATATTTACAATAATGCCTGTCTAAATATATATTTTGCGGACATCTAGAATATAATGGTTTATCAGAGACAAAAAGTTGTTTTCGTCAAGCGTTGTTAGCCGAGATGTCAGCGCAGCCGCCTTGCAAGCAATCAGTTGGTTGGAGACGGTTGTTGCGGGTTCGCCTCCCGGCCGATGCTATGACATATGGAAAAAAAGGTTGTTTTCAGTATAGAATGCAAGCTCTTTGTAAGTAAATGATCATTCATCAGATTGTATAGTCTTTTTCCAATACAAGCAATATTTTTAGTATATTCTATCTTTTTGACTATCTTCAGAAATTATCTACGTCCTGTTCATGATCTTTCGTGAGAGCTTCATACCACTAGTCATTTTTCTATATTAACTGTGATATGACTGTTTGTTTGTGCTACTATATAATCATTATTATAATATAACACTTATCTCTAGTATTTTATTTTTTAATATTTTTCTGTGTGTGCAACTATATTGAAAATGAAAGGTATTTAAAGTTGTGAAGAACTTGGAAAATAGTGATGAGGCAGATTTGGTAAACAAAGAGACTCTCATTATGATCTTAATGCATTGAAATCAATGATGAGTTATATAGAATTAAATTTGAAATAGCAATTTCATTTGGCAGTTGATTTTCTGCTTTGAAATCTTAGAGTACCTCCTTCCTGTTTTCTCCTTTGTAAGAATAAGAAACGTGATAAAGATGTTTAAATGTATCTCTTGTAATATTTGGATACAATACTACATGTAGTCATTTTTTTATTTAAGCATAAAAAATACTTTAACAGTGATAATGGTAGAAAGTAGAAGTAATAATAAATACAAATATTGTTATTTTATTCTAAATAAAAGTATGTGTCAAGCGTTGTTAGCAGAGAGGTCAGCGCAATCGCCTTGCAAGAAAGCAGTTGTTTGCAGACGGTTGTTGCGGTTCGGCTCCCGGCAGATGCATTACGATATATAAAAGTATGTGTAATGCTCTTCAAGGTTTACTATTGCTATCAATATTTTTAAGAAATCTTATCTTCTAAAAAATGGTAATTGAATTAAAGAGGTAGTTGTTTTTGATAGTTCATAGAGTAAAAGAAAACTGTATGATGCATAATTTGCTGTGACATCTAAGTTTCATCATTTTATTCTTCAAAATTTTAGATGTATTACTGAAAAACTATTGTTAAAAAATTGGTTTGTCTACTAACAATCTGACACCGTTTTATCAAAACTTTTGTTCCTAATTAGATTCTAAAAACTCAGAGAAATTTTCCTATTGGAGATTTTAATACAGGTACTGATAGCAAAAATTTAACTTAGTCCAAAATTATCATAGTAATAATATTGACTAAAAGCCTTGCTTTCTCTGTTGCTATTGGATTTATGTACTACAGATGCATTGATTACGGTAAATACTTTGCTTAAACTGAAAAAAGTACATCTAGAAGAGTGATTATATTTTTACTTGTTAGAGCAAGAATACAATATAAAATAAATCAGCCTTATGTGAAAGATTATAATTAGAGAGGTCAGATATTATTTAATATTTTTACGTATTTAGATCAGTTTTAAATGTTTTATAAAAATTAACTCTTTTTTGTGAAATTCTATATATTTTTAATGAAGAAAGCAATTCTTTTGACCCTCTAAACTTATGGCTCACTCTTAAAATAAAATTGAATATACACATTTTTAATCACTATGCTCATCAATTTAATATGCCCAAAACAATTTTTATGTATTCCTGTAATGCCAATCATATTTATAGAGAAAATCAAATTTTATTTTCAGGTTTTATCAGTTTTATCAACATTAAGTAAGCATTATTAATACTTAGTTGTTATCGTTTCAATTAGAAATTAAAGATAAAAAACACTCTTGAAAATCATCTGAAGTAAAGAAACCGTTATTAGGCTTAAGTAAAGAAATAACTGTAAGCATTTGAAAAACAAAATAATAATAAAAAGACATAAAAATAGTAGATGACATTGGCATGCTAAATATACTTTTTTGACATATAACAGAATTGTGGTGCAAAAAAAAGAAATTGTAAATCGTTAACAACTTAGGGGTTATTAACCAAATAAGTATTGCCTTCTCAGTTGTTTTTACTTTGCAGGATAAGCCTTTGCACTGATATATATATATTCATACACTGGTATAATATATATGCAATGACAGTAAAAGCAATGATTATATTAATACCATTTATGTAAGAAGATGTTGAGGTCCACGTGCTAGCCATTCTTTTATGTATTATATTTTTAAATTGATGCTAATTAAGATAATATTTTTATACAGTTTAGAATGATATAAGATCTGTATT
>JAQFVV010000078.1:3551323-3736323 GCA_028023455.1 Epiperipatus broadwayi | reverse complement strand
GTATGCTGAGTGATATGGATAAGAGAGAATACAGCTCAGAGAAGATGGACTTGAAGAGACCTTCATCCTGCAGTAGATCCAAAAACTCATATTTAATTTCTTTTTGCTCTTTTTTTTGTCTCTTACTCTTTTAACTATAGTAAAATGGTAAACATGTTTACGAATTATATATATATATATATTGTAACGATCCGGAGTAGGTAGACTTACGTAATCTGCACTACGGGCGCCATCTAGGCATTTGAACCTAGAAAAATTTATAAAGTAGGCAGATACGTAAGTCAAAAAAAAAAATTATTTTTTTTTTTTATATTTTGCATCCGGTCGTTAGCCCATGTCACTAGCTCAGTGGAATAGCAGAGATTTAATAATATAATCTAAGAGTATATATAAAAAAGAAGAATAAAATAAGCCACTGCCAGTAATTAACATACAAACATTTATTTAGGCACATATATATATAAGATTTAAAATTATGTTAGTATTAGTTTTACATTTTAACATTTAACATTATTTTTAACTTTACCTTAGATTTTAATTTACATTTTTATTTCTATTATATTATAAGTTTACATTTTAATTAAGTTCACACAGATGGGATTATAAAAGCTTGTTTTAATATGTTGCTATAGATCGGTTACATAGATTACACGGTTAAAAACATTTCAAAGTAAACATAAACGATCAAAATATAAAATCATTGATACTGGCAATTGCAGAGGGAAATTTATAAGTAACCCAGTAGTATTCACCATAAGATACTTGCATTGTCACCAATGACTTGAAAGATATCCGAATAAATACATTTTAGATACTCACCGTAAGGTATCATTATTTATCGAATGTCTATATATTTTGATCAAATATGAAAACCCAAAACATACTTAACCGATAACCAATCCATGCAAGCGTCTATAAACAACTTAAATTTAATGCATTTTTATTTAGGATCGAGTAGGAATAGACTACATAGATTTGCATTTGAAAATAAAATATTCTATCCCTATTTAGCCTTAGGCTAAAATTCGCAGTCAAACTGGCATCAATTCATCTGATACATCGATGTATTCAATGTAATACGGAATACGACAGCACCAAAAAGATTAAGAGAGGGCATTGACCCTCATCAGATAGGAATATGACATCTATCTAACGAGAAGAACAATAAAAAAAAAACTCCATAGAAAGGAACTGCGTTCTCCATCTTATAATTCCTTCCATAGGCAAACGGGTGAGTGCGGTGTATATATAAACGATTCTGCCAGTAGCGAATCTCCGACTACATCTACTAACTACATCAATATATCCAATCATTGACCCAATTTAACAATGAAACAAATAACCTAAGATTACCCTCCCCTAATATAACTCTACAAATCTATACAGCCATTCACGCCTGACTTAAGTTTAACATTGATATATTTTAATTTATCGGAAAACAGAAATCATAAATAACCTTAAAGAACAAAGTTAAATAAATGGAAATGATTTTAAATAAATAACTAACAAATACATCAAATAACATTATTAATGAAGAATTTAGTTTGGTCAGATAGGATTCTATTGCATTATTTACTAAAAAGTTTTAAAATTTAGAGTTCTTATTGTTTCAAGTGAATATAAAGTTCTTACGATTTTTAAAACGTCCAACTTTATCCGTTGCTTGCCATGAACGTGAATTCCCACGCCGTCCTAAAGAGGTTAATATTCTGAAGGCTGATTTATTTATCCATCTGGAGATTTTTGCTTTAACTAGTCCTCAATGTATAAAACGATAGTTCATTTCTCCTTTCTTTAACAGCTGAAAGAATTGACAGTGCGTCTGTCAACTCCTTCACCTCCAACTCCGTACTAATACATATAGTCACATTGTAACAATCAATAACTAACTAATAATTTCCAAACTTGTCCTTTTTATATTAATGTGATGGATTGAATTTACATTACGTCATCGATGCGATGGTCCTTTCGCTGCGGTCCGATTCCATAGGGATTTCTTCTTATTTGCTAACAGTTTCTATTGTTTTCCTATCTGACCGATGTTTTTACATTTAAATGCCCAAGGCTGGTTTACATTTAACTAATTAACAATCATTTCCATTTCTGATTAATTAACCTGTTTTCCAAATCAAAAATATATTTAAAGATAAATTTAAAGATATAATTTTATCTCCAAATCTTTTTTTAAAATTTAGTTTTAAAATACTTTTTCTTTAATAAAGTTTTATTTTAATAATTTTTCATTATCTGTGCGATTTAACATATACGAGTTTAAGATGATATTTAATTTCAATTTTTAATTCTTAAATAAAATTTTTAAATGCGAACTTTTTAATTTACTTTCATGTTTAATAAATAAAAAAAACAATGTAACAAACGTCTGTGCTCGTTACAATATATATATATATAGTAAAACCATTATTAGGATAAAATAGTATTAATTGTACTGAAAAAGCAAGCAAAAAGATTTTAAAAAGTAAAGTCAGTTAACCATTGCGAATAATTTAGAAATCAAAAAGCATAAAGGAAGATTTAAATAGAATTTTTAGATTCCTTGGTAAACAAGATGTCTTTCGTTTCATCTATAGTAAAAACTTTGCAATAGTTATCAATTTTAACACAACGCGGTTGCATGAATATGATAGAGACTTTTATTGCTTTTCAGTCACTAATCATAAAATTGAGTTGTCATATATATTACATTTACTTTTGAACTCTGAAATGATATTATGTAATATGATAAATATTTTAAGCTGGCAGTTTAAAAAGTTAAAGAAAAACTGGATCGTTGGTGGCGCTACTTGTACTACCTGCCTGTATGTGTGGTGCCTTTTTGGAAATATATTTAAGTACTTTAAAGTTGGATTTCTACTTTCAGTGTTTTTTTTTATTGTAAGTACATTACCTATTAGTTGAGCAAGAAATGAGCAATAACTCCAAAGCTCTGGAGTGTAATGATGGGTTTTCCATTAGCGTTAGCGAATTGAAAAATTAGACCACATTAAAGCAATCTTTGCAAGGAAAGAAGAAGGAAATTTAATTGAAACGATGCGAACAAACCTAGATGATATTTTTTTTGCCTAACGAATCATTACAGATAGAGTCTAATGTTGATAATAATGAGGTTCCATACTGGGAAAAAATGGAGATAGTTAAAAATATGCCTAATGAGAATTTGGAGCTTAAGGTAAACCGATTAAAACCAGAGAATACTAATAATAACGTTATACCTCATTATATACCTAATGATAGATTGGAGCTTCATATAAACCAATCATATGTAAAAAATATTAACTGTAACTTTATACCTAATCCATCTAAATCAAAACTAAGCATAAATGATCATTTCTATTCTAATTCAATTGTAAATAAATCTAAACTAACACAATCTGCTGAAAATGGTAAGAATAAAAATTATGTTAGCTATGCAAAGATTGTCCAGCTAGGGGAAGCTACTTTTAGCACCAAAGATAACACTGAGGTTATAGACCAGAGACATATTTTTAACATGCTGAATGGAAAAGTGAAAGAACAAATAGAGACATGAGAATCTATGGATAAGCATGAAAAAATGAAGCTGGACCAAATCACAATAAATGAAGTGATAAGAAAATTTAATAATTCAATACCTGCTCAACTTTACCGCTCTTTTAAAAACTTTTCCAGCACCAATAATTAATTCTCATGGTTACTAATGCCGATTATAATCTCTACAGGTTTCCAATTGAAGAACTTTACATGGAATTAACTACAAAAAACTATGCAGGATGATATTTAAAATCCTCATCCATCCAAATAATCACTACATAATAGTGGAGTTTCATACAGATACTCAAATGGAATATTTTAAAAGAAACATCACATTTTTAGACAACAAAATTTTATGTGCATAGACATGAATCATCCAATAATCCTCTCTGGTCAAGTGAAAAACTGTTATCTGAATTTCCAAGTTGCTGATTTACAACAGATACTCAAAAATTATGGAACTATATCTGGATTTAAATATGCAGTAGAAAAAAGAGCAGAAACTCTAGTTTGTACTAATACTGCCTTATTTATCTTAACTCTAAATAAAGGAGTATTGCTGTCAGATATTCCTACTATTGAAACAGTCAGTTTCATCCATCTGCCCATTTCACTTATATTACCCACACATCTATCTATATGTGAGGTTTAAACCCTCCCAGAGCACCTATTTAAATAACATTAAATTATTATATATGCAGAATTACATATATATATATATGCGAGTGTTATGTCTGTAATTTAATTGTATATGTATAGATTACAGATATGTATTCATTTTATAAATATTTCTAATTTAAGAAATATTTTAGTTTAAATTATTGTTATGTTATTGGTATATTTTACAGATATGTATATTCAATTTATAGATATTTCTAGTTTAAGAAATACATTTTATAAATATTTCTAGTTTATTTCATTTTATAAATATTTCAAATTTAAGAAATATTTTAGTTTAAATTATTGTTATGTTATTGGTATATTTTACAGATATGTATATTCAATTTATAGATATTTCTAGTTTAAGAAATACATTTTATAAATATTTCTAGTTTAAGAAATATTTTAGTTAAATTATTTAGCAACTTTATTGTTGTATTATTGAAATCGCGTATGCATATTTCCTGTTATTCTGCATTTATTCTGCCACTTATGATTATAAAATAAGTCTTCTACTAATTGTGAAGGTAAATTTTGTCAAAATAACATTTGATCATGTAAACAGATTTTAAAGTAGGTCATGCATTTGGTCCTATTTGGTAAATATAAAATGTTAACAACAAAATAGGCAGGAAAACAAAATCTAAATTACTTTGTTATAACTAAAATTGTATTTCTAAAATAAATAAATGAGTTTTTCTACTGGTTGTAATTATTGAATGTTTTGCTAAAATAAATAGATGAGCTTTTCAGCTACATTCAAGCTCATAAAATTAACAGGTGGACAGAGTTTAAAAAGTATAAATACTTAGTTTTATTAACAATGGATATCATATATATATTAAGTGAACTGTAAGCCAAACCTATGGCCAGTTTTACCTTTAAAATGTTTGAGTAGATGGCCATAATTCACCACCTCTCCTCACGGTCAATGGAGAACTTTGTGGTTCAATGAAACCTAATGCCATAACCAGTAAAAGTAGCCCATGGAAAATATCTATTAACTGTGCATCATCGTCAAAAGTATCATCTTAATATCCTTCCAAGTGCTTCAAAACTAACTGCAATGGAAAACAACTAAATGGTAAAAAATTTCTCAGAGCTCTGTTTATGAACTGTGACTTTCGTTTCTTTCTTTTAAAAGCTAGCTATTTATTAAATCTGCCTTTCGCAAACACCTTTACTAAAATCTACAAAGAAGATTGTAAAATGCTATTGTCTTGTCTGATTGTACAACTCAAATTCTCTTTTATAATGTAAAACTTGAATTCTTTTTTAAAAGGTAAAACTCCTAATAATCTATTTTTAATGTATAATTTTCTGCAGTCTTTTTATGCCTATTTCTAAATCTATTCAATTTATTCTATGATTTTATCATTTTAATATTATATGTATTTAATGTGCCAAATGACTCGAAACTGCAAGTATTTATAAATATAATTTTAGCTTATCGATTTGCGAAGGTAACTTCAAATCTTCGCTATAATAAATATTAACTAATTGAATTATTATTATTCTTTATCACTTACTGTTTCGAGATCATATTATTATTTTACTGATTAAGTTTTGGATATTAATATTACAATAATCAGTTATCTAGTTATTTTATGTAGTTTGCTTAATTCTAGTTATGAATTATAACTATTTATATATGTAACTTGTATATCATCAGAACTAGCCACAGCGATATTCTCAAAGCATATTTTAATGTTTTACTCGTAATTACCCTGCAAATATGCTTTATCCTCCTTAGATTTATATATGTTGAGATGCAGGTGATAATATTAAACTAGGTTACTAATTAATTTAGTCCCTAAATAGTATGAGAACTGGATTTATAGATATGCAAATAGATGCTATCTAATTTTAAGGCATGGTAATATAATTTTACGCAATTGCATTATATATGTATAAGTTGCCGATGTGTCCTTACAAAGTACGCAATGTACACTTATCTGCTTGCTGCATGATTCTTGATGACATGTTGGCAGAGGTCACTCTCATCCTCTTTAGTTCAGGTTCAAGCACACTTTTAGAACTAGGGCACAAGGACCTAGATGATTCATGATGCTTATTCGACTACCTGAACTACTAATGTTCTTATTCATAGCAAGTTGAGTGGTTTTAGGGCAAACCAAGTCTTTGGAGACTGAAGCCCATGAATAATGACCCATTTGCACCTTTTTGCTTAATTAATATTTTAATATGTGCCATAGAGGACATAGGTAAACCTATCATAAACCAGTTTTCTCTCCTTTTATATTAAATGCTTATCTAGCATTATTGTACATCCTAATCTAGGTTAACACGCCAACCTGCATATCTCTGAGTCTAATTACATGCTCAAATTAACTTTATATAGATAGATGCCATAGGAGCACTATTATAGTTAGTTATATAACTTTGGCTATAAAGTTCTGTTTCAACTAGCAGACTACAAAAGAGCTAGAAATTTGGCATATTAATTAACATAGGCATGAAATTCCAATACCGCACTACACATTATTAAATGCTTATAAGGAGATATGTAACATTGATCTCAGCAGTTATCTAATGCCTGCGAGCATTATATCTCACGTTCCCATCATATAATTTGGTATGTTTTGAGTTATTGTTTGCTATTGTTATTAAATTAATATTATTTAAAATTATAACTCGTTTCCATATTTTATTGTCCGTGAATTCATTTTATCCAACTCTATATTTAATTGCACATACAGCATTTCATATATATATAGATCAGAATGTTAAGTTCTATAATTAATTACTTAGCCATGTGTGTATATGTCTGACCAAATCATTGATAAACTAGTTAATTTATGAGTCTCTTGTTCCACCGGGAATGACTGCCGGACTGAGGGTAAATTGATTGTCTGTGTACATTGAGGAAGTCATCCATATGGTATTAAATCATTGAGAAAAGGTGAAAGGATTGAATGTTGGTCGGATTCTGGATCCCAGTATCCAGATTCGATCAGCTTTAGTGTATTTTGCCTGTGTTCTAGATTTTGTTACGTGGAGGGACAATTCTTATTGTTACATAGTTTTTTTTCCCTCTGGGTTCTAGCATACCAACTGGGGCTTTCGAATATAAACCTGCATACCTGAGGGAAGATGTTGACATGGGTGGGTGCCCATATCACTTATTGTATGTGTGTAATTTTTTTTTCCTGAGTTCTCTCCAAACGTGAGTCTATTCGATTACTCCTACAGCCCACAACTGAAAACACATTGGCTGTATATGTATGTGAATTTTTCTTCCTGAACCAAATATATGTGGAGAGAAGGGATGTGCATATATATGTGTATAATTTTTTTTCCGAGTTCTGATGCCATAAATTAAGAACTTCAGATAGTATTCCCACACTCCCTTTTGATTGATATACATATACATTTTTTTCTCTTCAGGTTCTAAGATTTCAATTATATAATCACTCATATACCCTGAGTAAAAGATTTTGTCCAAGTTCTAGCTTCAAAAAAAAAAAAAGAGTGAAAGTTTTTTTTTTTGCTTTCTCAAAATATATATATTAGTTTTTTTTTGATCGAGCATTGATTATTTCCATAACACTAAATTGAATGTGTGTGAGTGGAAAATATATATATAGGTATTAGTTTTTTTTTTGCTTGATTCGTTAATTATTTTCCAACTACCTTGAATCGAATGTATGTGGAAATAAGAAATATATATTTGTACAATTTTTTTCTCAGATTATAAATGCCCAGATGTTAGATTTCAGTAATTGTTTTACACGACCGTTAATTGAATGCATGTGTGCAGAGAGAAAAGATAGATGGAAGGAGATAAATATATATGTGTGCTAATTTTTTCAAAGAAATATGTATTGATTTTTTTTTCCCGAATTTTAACGCGACAATATGGATTTTATAATGTAAACACACACATACCTAAATGATAATTTTGGTAAATTAAAAAAAAAAAAAAAGGTATATAAACAGAAGAGTTTTTTTTTATAAGATATATAAAGTTTTCTATATATGTGATATAATTTTTTTTTAAATACGATTCCGGATATCTAAGCATGAGGTCCTTGATCTAATTCACACACTGAATATGTGTGTATGTGTGTGTATAACTATTTATATAGATTGACCCATTAATGCATGTAGAAATTTTTTGCCCAGGTTTGAATACTTTATTGGGGAATAGTGATTTGTTTTATACACTGAGTTGGTCCATATCTTCGCACTCTGTGTCAGTAATTATATATATATAGTAAAAATTTTCCAGATCTCTTTTAATAGGCCATAACTTTTGTTATCTAGATATATATATGTTTACAATATATTGACATGGGATATGTCATGTATTAATAAAAATGTTTTTTTGTTTGGGTTCAAACTTTGTTAAATCGTCAATCCCAGTCATCAAGGGTTAAAATTAGAAAATAGTATGTGGATGTAAAATATTTTTCTCCCATACTATATATATGTAAAATATTTTTTATTTGGCATATAGAGTTTTATATGAATTTTTTCTTTTTCCTTTTTTGCTGGCGCAGAGTAGATATATACGCATAAGGCGATTGAAGTGAAATACTTCATTGTTATTAGAGTGGTCTAATAAACAATTAAAATTTTTTTTTGATATATGATGTGCATAAGCTTTATTTTACTTGCTCACTGATGACTGGCGCTCAGAGAAGACTATAAGTCTCTCGTAATAAATGTTGTCATCAGGAGTGAGAAAAGCATAATAATAATAATAAAAGAAATCTAATGTTTTTTGTAATATTTTGAAATGTTTTAAAGAGTTGGATACAGTCAATGAAATGAGTTGGGCAATATCAATAAACTATATTATTGTATGGGCACTCAAAATCTTTATAAAAAAAATTTTATTAGTAGAAACGATTGCAGTTGAGTTAAAAAAGAAACAGGCACTTGGTAATAATTAATTTTATTTTAATAAATATTGATTCATGAATTTTATATAGCTTATATTTTCAAATTTCTAGTATTATAATTTATGAACTATATATGTTAGGCAAAAAAATTTAATGGCTATATTGGGCATAGCTATTGTAATTTAACTAAATTGTAGTTAAGTATGACACTATATATAATGGAGATAAGGCAAGTTAGAAGTAGGCTGAGGCTATTAGAGAGTTGGACCATGGGTAAAACCATTCCTAGAGGGGAAGAGTGGTGATAAGCCATATTTATATAATAATTTTAAAAACTTTTTATCATAATAGTCAAAGGGTTGATAGACAATATAGCCGAAAACAATGGATAGTGGTACTGAGAAAGAAATAGGAGAGGGAAGTGAAATAAAAGATGTGGAAGGGATGAACAAAAGCTTAGAGGAACAGGGGATAAGCTCTGTTATGTCTGATGAGTTTGGGGAAATGCTGTGTGAGGAGAGTGTAGTTAGGGATAGTGGTGTAGTAGGGGGACCAGTGCAGGAACATCAATCCAGTGGAAAACATGATTCAAAGGGGGAAGGAGAAGAGGAGGTAAGGCTTGAGCAAGATCCAAAGGACGGCTATGTGGAAAGCCCCGTATATTTTAAAAACCCCTCCATGGTACAACCGGCCATGAATGTACAATCTGTCATGGATGCAGACTTCATTACTATGCTCTCCCAACTTATGAGAAAAGAGTCAGACCGACTGCAAGGATGTATGAGAGGAGTCCAGGAAGTCAGAAGAGAGAAATAACCAAAACATAATGACCATGAACCAAAGTATGGAAGCAAGAATTCTAGGGAGGTTAGAAGAGAACCAGAAAAACATGGAAGCGAGAGATATGGTAATAGAAGAAAAGCTGCAAGAAAGCTTGGAGGGGTTGAGAATAAACTGTAGGCAAAATTTCCAAACTATCAAGGCCAAGGTTACCAAGCTGTTAGAAGCTCATAAGGAAGAAACAGACTGGGCTATTCAGAAACTAGGAAGTGAATGCGAAACAACTAGGAAGATGATTGAAAACCAGAAAAATTCATTAGGGGTAGTGGTAGAAGAAATTAAGAGCAAATTGGAAAGGAAACTAACCACTGCCAAAGAAGAACTGAGGATACAGGGGGAGACTATAAAAGAATTGCAGAGTGAGCAGGGGGATATTCTGGATGGCCTGCATAAACTGTTTATGGCTGAAGTGAGGGGAAAAGTCCAAAAGCCCATCTGGAGGGCTTACTGGAGCTCTTTCATTTCCAGCGGGTGAGGGCATCGGACCAAATAGCATTGGCTGTACATTATTTACAGGGCTATGCAAAATCTTGGTGGGACTCTTTGACACCAAAACTGTCTACATTTGAGTTACCGAGCCACCCTGACAAAAAGCTTCTGGAGCACAGAAAGGCAGAATGGTATTTATTATGCAGTGTTATGGGAAAATTATGGGTCTATCCCCAAGGAGACACATGCCAATTTTTTATAAGACAGGTGTCGAGGGTACGTTCCTTGTCTGCCTTTACCTTCACCGATGCCCAAATAATTTTGGCTATACAGTAAAACATGACCCTACTGGTCCAGAAAATGATGACTGGGTGTTGGGCTAAAGCCATCGAAGAGATGGCTGAGTTATTGACAACAATCGATTATACCAGATTTTCAAAAGAGCCTCTCAAAAAGGTTCACAAAATTGAGCCATCAAGGTGCCAAACAGTAGCAGTTGATCAACAATGATCAAGGAGAAATTCAGGCCAAAGGATGAAAAGACCCTATGAAGGGCAGTCGTTAAACTGGAGGAGACCATGTTAGATAGTTCCCCCTACCGGAGTACCATTGGCACTGAAGGGAACCCTAACCATGTTACTACCACAATATTGGAGGCTGAAGAGACTGGTGTTGAGGTTTACCAAGATCCCTGTCCAGTGGTTCAGGTTACAGTGGAAGCTGTACCAGTAACCACTTTAGTTGATACAGGTAGCCAGGTATCTATGGCCTCAAAAAAATGGGTTAAGCAACTGGAGGCAAGCTTTTCCACAGTAATGAAGTTACCAGCCAGGTGTAAATGAATGATCCTGGATAATAGGCAAAAGGCCATGACCAAGAACTATTGGGTGTGTTTGGATATCAAGTGGGATCAGACAACACATGGCCACTCCTTTCTGATCATGACCAGATTAATCTATGATGTCATGTTGGGGAGCGATTTTCTGAGTAGGCATGGTTGCATTATCAATTACATCAAAGGTACTGTGATGATGTGCCAAGAGGGGGTGAAGTTCAGTTCACCACCAGCTATAGATAGCCATGACCAAGGGCAATTCCCCAAAGGGGATCCAGCCACACTAAAGAAAAAATGAAGAAAAGGAAGGGGATGCACATCTTGTCAGAGCCACTACAAAAAGGGGAAATGCAGGTAAAAAGTTTTTTTATGCTATCCCCAAGAAAGACCAAGCAATAAACCCAATATCCCGACATAGGAAGAGATCAAGGGGAAAATTAAAGAGATACTCCACCATGGGTGGTGAGCATTATTTTGATGACTTGTACACCAATTTATGTACTGAATATGAAGAATATAGGGGGAGCAGGGAGATTCCTTTCGAAGAGAGTGCTTTTGGCAGTTGTCTCGAGGCAGTTAGGGATAATCCCTCCCTGTTTGATGGGCTGGATGAGAGCGAGTATGATTGGATGTCAGAATATGATGACCTCCTAGGATTTTTTGATACTGTATCACCCACACCAGATATCAAACAACCCCCTGATCCTACCTAAACAATCATAGGAAATATATGGATCAAACCCCTACTTTTTACTTGTATATTAAACTAACCAACCCTGGGGTTACTGATATTAAGTACATTTAAATTTATTTTTATGTATCACTTTAGAAATATAGTATTTTTTATATATATATAAATTTATATTATCTAATTAGTTTAGGGTTTTTTTGTTGTTTTATATATTTATTTCTAATCTAAGTTTGCATTATGGTGGGGTGTGTGAGAGTAATAGCTAAGCAAGGTGTGGAAGACATTGAGATATGTTATGACAGGAGTAGAGTTTTGAATTTAGTTGTTTAAATGAAAACCAACATTTGATCATTGATCAGTAATAATTGAGATTAAGTAAAATAATTTTTTTATTTGTTTTTTAAATAAGTTTGGGGATATGAAATGGGCAGTTTCATTCATCTGCCCATTTCACTTATTTCACCCACACATCTATCCCTATGCCAGGTTTAAACCCTCCCAGAATACCCATTTAAATAACATTAAATTATTATATATGCAGATTTATGTATATATATGCAAGTGTTATATCTGTAATTTAATAGTATATGTATAGATTACAGATATGTATTCATTTTATAAATATTTCTAATTTAAGAAATATTTTAGTTTAAATTATTGTTATGTTATTGGTATATTTAACAGATATGTATATTCAATTTATAGATATTTCTAGTTTAAGAAATAAATTTTATAAATATTTCTAGTTTAAGAAATATTTTAGTTAAATTATTTAGCAACTTTATTGTTGTATTATTGAAATCGCGTACGCATATTTCCTGTTATTCTGCATTTATTCTGCCACTTATGATTATAAAATAAGTCTTCTACTAATTGTGAAGGTAAATTTTGTCAAAATAACATTTGGTCTTGTAAACAGAATTTAAAGTAGGTCATGCATTTGGTCCTAAAATAGCTTGGACGTTATTTGGTAAATATAAAATGTTAACAACAAAATAAGCAGAAAAACAAAATCTAAATTACTTTGTTATAACTAAAATTGTATTTCTAAAATAAATAAATGAGTTTTTCTACCAGTTGTAATTGTTGAATGTTTTACTAAAATAAATAAATGAGGTTTTCAGCTACATTCAAGCTCATAAAAATTAACAGGTGGACAGAGTTTAAAAAGTATAAATACTTAAAGTTTTATTTACAATGGAGATTATATATATATATATATATATATATATATATATATATATATATATATATATATATATATATATATATATATTAAGTGAACTGTAAGCCAAACC
This sequence comes from Epiperipatus broadwayi, assembly GCA_028023455.1. NCBI lineage: Eukaryota > Metazoa > Onychophora > Udeonychophora > Euonychophora > Peripatidae > Epiperipatus > Epiperipatus broadwayi. The sequence continues at coordinate 3,723,174 of JAQFVV010000078.1, read as the reverse complement.
TATGGCCAGTTTTACCTTTAAAATGTTTGAGTAAACGGCTGTAATTCACTGCCTCTCCTCGCAGTGAATGGAGAAGAACTTTGTGGTCCAATGAAACCTAATGCCATAACCAGTAAAAGTAGCCCAGAGAAAATCTCTATTAACTGTGCATCATCATCAAAAGTGTCATCTTAATATCCTTCCAAGTGCTTCAAAACTAACTGTAATGGAAAACAACAAATGGTAAAAATTTTCTCAGAGCTCTGTTTATGAACTGTGACTTTCATTTCTTTCTTTTAAAAGCTAGCTATTTATTAAATCTGCCTTTCCCAAACACCTTTACTAAAATCTACAAAGAGGATTGTTAAATGCTAAGTCTTGTCTGATTGTACAACTCGAATTCTCTTTTATAATGTAAAACTTGAATTCTCTTTTAAAATGTAAAACTAATAATCTATTTTTAATGTATAATTTTCTGCGGTCTTTTTATGCCTATTTCTAAATCTATTCAATTTATTCTATGATTTTTTATGCCTATTTCTAAATCTATTCAATTTATTCTATGATTTTATCATTTTAATATTATATGTATTTAATGTGCCAAATGACTCGAAACTGCAAGTATTTATAAATATGATTTTAGCTTATCGATTTGCGAAGGTAACTTCAAATCTTCACTATAATAAATATTAACTAATTGAATTATTATTATTCTTTATCACTCACTGTTTCGAGATCATATTATTATTTTACTGATTAAGTTTTGGGTATTAATATTACAATAATCAGTTATCTAGTTATTTTATGTAGTTTGCTTAATTCTAGTTATGAATTATAACTATTTATATATGTAACTTGTATATCATCAGAACTAGCCACAGCAATATTCTCAAAGCATATTTTAATGTTTTACTCGTAATTACCCTGCAAATATGCTTTATCCTCCTTAGATTTATATATGTTGAGATGCAGGTGATAATATTAAACTAGGTTACTAATTAATTTATTCCCTAAATAGTATGTTTAAAATACTAAATTTGAGAACTGGATTGTATAGATATGCAAATTGATGCTATCTAATTTTAAGTCACAGTAATATAATTTTATGCAATTGCGTTATATATATGTATAAGTTGCAGATGTGTCCTTACAAAGTATACAATGTACACTTATCTGCTTGCTGCATGATTCTTGATGATGTATTGGCGGAGGTCACTCTCATCCTCTTTAGTTTGGGTTCAAGCACACTTTTAGAACTAGGGCACAAGGACCTAGATGATTCATAATGCTTATCCAACTACCTGAACTACTAATGTTCTTATTCATAGCAAGTTGAGCAGTTTTAGGGCAAACCGAATCTCGGAGACTGAAGCCCATGAATAATGACCCATTCGCACCTTTTTGCTTAATTAATATTTTAATATGTGCCATAGAGGATATAGGTAAACCTATCATAAACCAGTTTTCTCTCCTTTTATATTAAATGCTTATCTAGCATTAGTGTACATCCTAATCTAGGTTAATACACCAACTTGCATATCTCTGAGCCTAATTAAATGCTCGAATTAACTTTTATATAGATAGTCACCACAGGAGCGCTATTATAGTTAGTTATATAACTTTGGCTATAAAGTTCTGTTTGAACTAGCAGACTACAAAAGAGCTAAAAATTTGACACATTAATTAATATAGGCATGAAGTTCCAATACTGCCCTACACATTATTAAACACTTATAAGGAGATATATAACATTGATCTCAGCAGTTATCTAATGCCTGCGAGCATTATATCTCATGTTCCCATCATATAATTTGGTATGTTTTGATTTATTGTTTGGTATTGTTATTAAATTAATAATATTTAAAATTATAACTCGTTTCCATATTTTATTGTCTGTGAATTCATTTTATCCAACTCTATATTTAATTGCACATACACCATTTCATATATATATTACTTGGCCATGTGTGTATATGTCTGACCAAATCAGTGATAAACTAGTTAATTTATGAGTCTCTTGTTCCACCGGGAGTGACTGCTGAACTGAGGGTAAATTGATTGTCTGTTTACATTGAGGAATGTCATCCATAGGATATTAAATCATTGAGCAGAGGTGAAAGGATTGAATGTTGGTCAGATTCTGGATCCCAGTATCCAGATTCGATCAGCTTTAGTGTATTTCGCCTGTGTTCTAGATTTTGTTACATGGAAGGACAATTATTACTGTTACACTATACATGCAGCTGATAATACACCATTGATTATCTCTTTCTAGGGAGTTCCTTCCCAGTATTTTTTTTGAAAGCAAAAAACACATGCGGTTAGAGACTGCCCTACAAATGTATGCAAAAATTGTAATGACAAAAAACTCAGATTTTATCAATGTAAAACCAATAGTTTACCAGAAAATGACTTATTAAATATTGCTAAGGAAGATGAAGTGAAGTTGTCTCAGCCAAATGAATGACAATACACCAGCAAATGAGATCGAGATTGAAGTACTTAAACTGACACTACTGACTAGTCATCCAGATTTCAGCACAGTTATTCCCATCCAGAACCTTAGCCCTCAACTTTTCTATCATTAATAAACACAATAAATTTTGAGATGGAACCATTGCAGGATGAGTTGCAAGAACCATCCCTGTGTCCAAAGACATCAAATGCAAATCAAAAAAAAATAATAATAATAACAAAAACAAGGAAATTACTGAAAGAGAGATGATCTTAGATTCAGAAACAGTGCTTGATGATTCTTTTGAATCAGGAAATTCTGACACCTTCCTAAATCAACAGAGAAAAGGAGAAGAACTGCAAGCAGGAGCAAACTGGTCAGTCAATCAAAACAATCAGATAGCCAAATTAGAGACAAATCAACATCATCTCCAGATAATGAATCTATCAGAAAACAGAAGAGTCAAATCTCATTAAATATACCAACTTATAAGCAACCTCATAAATTGAAAACACTTGAAAAAATTCCAAATTCCACTAATGAGCAAACAAACATATTCTAATTTAGTTGCTCCATTTTGACAAGATGCTTATTTCAATAACTTCAGTGTTGTCTATCTTTTTAGTCCATCTGATGCTTATAATATCTAGATCATTATATCTTTCTTGAGTATCCAAGTTAAAATAATAGGAATTAATACCAGGGGTCTAAATTCCTTCAAAAGGACCCAAGCAATTAATAATTGGGTGAAAACATATTCACCTCATATCTTATGCCATGCTGAAATGAAAATTCACAATAAATCAGATCCCGGGATTATTAATCTATTAGGGAAATATGATAGCATTTTTCACTCTTCTTCCCCCTCTCTGCAGCTAGAGTTGCAATATTGGTGCACAAAAACTCACCATTTTCTTTGTATAGAATCATTCATATTAACCAGCACTTACTAATTGCTACCTTCTTTCACAGGGTATTCAGTTTTAACATAATCTTTGTCTATCTTTATAACAATGGAGCATTGATTCACAAAGTTATTTGGCAAATTAATTTCTCCTTGTCCACTAATATGAAGATTTTACCAATAAATACATTCATCTATTGAATTAAAGGATGATGAGTGGGAAAGAAAAAAATTTTCCTCCAGGAGCCTTTTTTTATACTTTGAAATATAAAACACTAATTGGTCTGATTTTTTATACTTCAGATTAACACTTTGTGATTGATCCACTCCTTGAGGCTATCCCTTTCTCAGATTACTTGGCAATGGATATTAAAATCAATGTTAACTTTGGATCTTATCACACAATGACGTATAATAGGACACTCAGAGTACTTCTGAAGACAACAACCTCTGAAGCCATTGTTTCAGAAGCTTATATTTATTTTCATGAGATTAAAATCCTATCTTTACAGGTAATTGAAGCATGGTTTTGTTTTGTGAACATCCTTCAAACCATTATTAGACATTTTACCAGCAAAACTCAAGACCTGATTGAGCACCTCAAGGAAATGAAAATAATTAGCAAAAAGTTGAAATCTTTACCCTTTAACTCTATCAATATTAATGTCATTATGGATTTAAAATGTATATACAAAAATAATCAATCTGCCCTTTCTGAATATCTATTGATTAAAAAAATCTAAGCTTTATCTCTACCAGCCTGAATCTTGGATGAGGGGATATATTCACTGGGTGTTAGAAACCAGAGAAAACAAATCAGTCCCATCCTCAATCATAGCAAAGAAAATCATCTATATGGGACTCTCAATGCTACATGAAATCCTTCTTCACTATAAAACCCAGCTTTTTAATCCTCGTTTAACACAAAATAAATAATGGGCAATGAGCCTGAGGCACTAAAATCAGACATTTTTCTAAAATTGAAGCTATTTCCTGTTCTTCCTGGTCTGCATTCACTTCCCAAATTTCTCATAAATTTACTACCCCTATTATTCTTATGATGATTAACCTATCTACCCAGAGTCAAATAATCCGTGGACTTCATTCCATTTCCTTGATTCCCTTCCTAAAGAAACAAATCCTCCTTTCACCATTAAAGAATCTGAGACCTATTTTTATGACTCCAATAATGATAAACTTAATATAATCCATCATTAACAACAAGATCCAGAATGCCACCCTATCTCACACCTCCCAGTTCCAATTTGCAAACACTGGATCCTCTATGGCAGATTCTATTTGTTTATTCAAGCTTGTGCAAAATCATGTAAAAGATAATAGAAAGTTCAGACCTATACTCTTATACAGTTAGACATAGTGGCTGCTTTTGACATGGTTTGTACAGCTGTCTTGTTGGAGCTGCTGAAAAACTATGGAGTACCAGGTTCCTTCCTTTGCATTGTGGCAAACTTATTTAACAATTGTGAGATTTTTGTCATACTAAATCATAAAGGTGCACCTGGATTCAGGTCTTGCAATTCCATTACCGAATGCTCACCCTTGAGTGCATTTCTATTTATCACTTACATAACCCACTTTTGATAGAACTGGAAGAGAAACTTCCAGGTATTTACATTCCATCAATAGTGAAACCAGTATCTCACATTACTTACATGGATGATATTGTGTCTCTACTGTCTGGTAAATTCATTCCCAAATTAGTAACCATTCTTCAAAACTTCACAAACTGGTTTGGGCTACATTTTAATAATAAAAAATCATCAGCATGGAGACTATCCTCAGACGCAAAGGTCATATCTCAATTTTCAGCAAAGCCCCCAAAATTCCTGTAGTTTCTGATATATTTATCACCCACTGTGATGAGAAGTTCCATTCAGAAACACATCATCCTCATTACTAGCAAAATCACAGATGCTCTTTCTCCAATATACCTATTGATCCATGCAATAGTATCTTTAATAAATATGCTGCTAATTTATCCAAGGTTAAACTACTTCTTGCCTGCTTCTAATTTCACCCAATCTTTCATAAGAAAAATCAATGCCCTATGTGCCAAACATATTTGGGGCAAGAAAGTTGCAGTGATTAGTCTAAACAATTTCAAAGGCCATCCAATTTTAATGGTCTCTTCTTACATTCCAACACAATTTTGCTATTTCAGAAATCATTCAATGCAATGCATAGAATACTACACAATTAATCTAAAGCAGACTGCCTTTCTAAGATAATACCTACTGATCATCCACCACCAAATGGCTAACTTAGATGACTTCCATGGTTGGCTGACTTGAGAAGCTATTCCAATCATCGGCAATACTTTTAATGGGAAAGTAACATATTGACATGCCTATAACCTTGTATATAAATCTTCCCACCCAGAGTCAATCCTCTTTGGTGTGACAAATAAAGTAATAATAAGGAAATTTAAACTATGGACTTTAGAGCCCAAATACTTGGACATTGTTTTGAAAATCAACCTGGAGGCTTTGCCAACCAATTTTTTCTGTCATTTAAAAGATGGATTACCCAAATTAATCCCACATGTCAACTTTGTCTGAGGGAAGAAGAAACCACTCCTCATGTTCTGTTCCATTGTCAGGTACTCAATGTACATAGAATTGAAGCACTATCCAATACAAAACAATCAAAACCTTCTCTTCTCTCATTATGGGATTGTTTGTATTAAAATTGGATATTTTTCCTCTATCAGGATGTTGATATTCCTGTTGTATATTTTATGGTCTATCAGATGTAAGATCATGTTTAATGCAATGACAAAGAACACTGTGAACTTATTCCACAATATGCTCAAAAGATTAAGTTTAGAGATAGAACACTGGCATCACTGGATATTCATGAATAACATGGAGCTTAATTCCCTTTCCTATTGGTCTGGGTTCAATCTGAATTTTTCTTGAAAACATGTTTGCTCAATATAGGACACCAGACAATGCATATTTGCTGTCAAGGACAGTTATCGTTTGGGGTTTAAAATTGTAAATATAGATTGTATATCAACCACTGGGTTATTTCACTATAAAAATTAGCATTGAATAAAGATTCTTTGTTTTAAAAAAAAATGCCGGATGACAAATCACTATAGAAAATTAATGTTTTCCAAACAATAGAAAGATATGGAATCCTTTTAAATAATGAAAAATTGTTAATAAGAATTAAATTAACAATGATTCAAAATACTCAATCAAGAATTCACTTCATATAGTTAATGCTAAGAGTATTGAAGTACCATTTACAATTAAAAGATTGTTTATCTCTTATTATACAAAGTAATTAGCACAATTTTCATATTTAAGACTACTGGAATAACATAAGAATGATTGTTCTCTTAATCATACCAAGTGAAAAATAAAAATTAATAGGAAGGACTCTATTAAAATATCTTTACAATTTCTCAGAATATTTGTATAAAAGTTAGTGCTATATGTTGAACTATTTTCATCATTTTGTGTGTTAAATATGTTCAGAATAAAATTGTTTATAAAGGAATGGCGCAATTGGGTAGAACATCACTTTAGAATGAGTATTTTTAAATCTAAAAGTCATTATTATAATACCGATATAAATATTGGTCTAGTCAAGCTAACACCACTTGTAGAATAAATCATAATCATATCACTCAAACACCCATATTATATGCATTAACTTATAGGTTTTTACTAACAAGTGAATGTTTTTGGAGAATATAAATGAAATTTGATTTTTTTTAAAAAAAACATTCAACACTTAAAGCAAACATAAAAATAGTTCAACATATAATTGCAAATTACTCAGAAGTATATGTATTAATATTTAAATAATTAAAACGGTAATAGGCACTGTATTTCAATAATTTTAGACATATACATATTTGAGTGCATATGTGTGTATATTAAATTTAAAATTTTACTTTAAAAAGTTGATACAATTTTTGGTTTTTTCATTATATGTGCATAGTTATTATTACATTATTGTTACTACTACTACTACTACTACTACTACTACTACTACTACTACTACTACTACTACTACTACTACTACTACTACTACTACTACTACTACTAGTAGTAGTAGTAGTAGTAGTAGTAGTAGTAGTAGTAGTAGTAGTAGTAGTAGTAGTAATAGTAGTAGTAGTATAGGATATTTTTAATGAGTCTCATATAAATAATAAGACTCAAATGAAAGTAGATTAGATTTAGCTGCCATGTATTATTAATAATATTAATTAGTAAAACATGTGGAGGAATGTGAACACTCTATTCACAATAGTTACCAAATGCTTAAAATTAAGCAATAATCTGTTCTATTTTAGTGCTGTTTAATGTGTGTTTAACTGAAACTTTATCAATAAAGTCACAATGAAAGTCGATAAAACAATTTATTGAAAAAAGTAAATAAAAAATAGCTAATTCCATGGGAACACTAACACACTGACATTAAAGCTTTGGTTTTCTCATACGTTTTTAAATTATATATTGATGAAGTTCTCATGAAGACAAATTTTCAAATATAATTACAGACTTCTTTAGGATCTAAGAATTATCAAATATGTCACATTATTACATTAATATAATATGCTTCAAATAAGTAATGAAGTGATTTAATGTTAAGGGGTTCTTATAAAGTACAAATATTTGGGGTCATTCAGGGTAAAATAATAATTACTAGTTTAACATTCCAAAGTTTAAAAAAAGCTTGAGCACTGATAGTAATAATGCTGTGACGATTGGTCTTGATTCCCCAAGGGTATTCCTATACTATTGCACAAATATGCTGAGCCCTTCATTTGCTAATTCCCAGATTCAGTAAAATACTTTAAATACAGTCAAAAAATAGTTGAAGAAAATAAATAACAGTATTTTTTTTTCATATGTCATAGCGTCGGCCGGGAGGTGAACCCGCAACAGCTATCTGCGAGCAACTGCTTAGCTTGCAAGGGACCTGCGCTGACCTCTCGGCTAACAACGCAGTATTTGTATTCATTGTTCTAAAAAAGATAATATTATTAGCTGTATATATGTTGAAAAGGTTTTGCAGTATTAGTTCGTATTTACGAGCATAAAAACTATTTTATAGAACCAAGGCCAAACTTTTAGATTTTATAATTTTTTTAAAGAGTGCCATCAAAAACTTATCTGCGTATGATATTATCATAGGTTACTAACCTTGTTTATTGAAAACTTTACATGTTTTAAAATTTATTGTAGCAGTGAAATAAACGTGACTTCTTAATCAAAGAAAAGCTAAAGCAAGTATTGAAAAATGTCTTTATTACATCTTTAATTAATAATGGTAAGTCACCCATTCACATTCTATGCATTTTATACAATTTATGCAAACGACATTTGCAATTAAGTCAAGATAGTCCCAAGCGATAAAAATCTTAAATGTACATAAACAAATTTTATAACAAATGTTTTATATTTATATCCGCACACCCAAGTTGTTGATGAATAATATATTATTATAAATAGTTTGTATTACTTACTTGTATTTTGCTAAAATTCTCGACATTGAATTTTAAAAAATTTTAATTTGGTTTTAGAAATAAGAACAAAACTATTTCTACTTTTTATTATTATTATTATTATGCACTCTACATGCGAAATAATTTTAATTTTAATTCGGTTTATTTAATCAATGAAGTAGAAGTTTTCAATAGGTTTAGCTTACTTAAAATAATTAATTACCCTTGCATAGATAAATTTTCGATTTTCATAAAACTAATTACACTTATATCCTGAACATATAGAATATTTATCGGAAGGGGGTTACAAATGGCAAATAGTGTTTTAACTTTCATATAGAAGGATTTAATATTAAAAAAACAATAAGTAGTAAACAATCAAAAATATTTCACGCTGCCTTATAGGATAAGATGTTGGTTTATCAGAAATTAAATAACATTTTCGACACAAATTGTCTTTTCTGTCTTCAATTTGGTCGTTTTTTTTTTTTTTGTATAATTGTGATAATATTTATATTGTATGCTTGCCACACCATTACTAATTTTTAAATGCACGCACAGAAATTCTAATATTTTAATTTATAATTATTGAGAAAGCAATAATTGGATTAAGCCTGGAGTTTTTAATTTTAACCTTGCATGAGGCAATATAATCACCAATGATTCGTGTTGGAACTGCAATAGGAGCAGACGCTTTCAGTTAGCAAAGATAGTATGATTAAGGAACATAATATGATGATATAAAATAGCCTGTCTAGCTTAATCTCATTATGACTGGAATTCTTTTTAAATCAGTATAAATAATGAAAAAATCAGTAATATTAATCGTAAAAATTTGAATATAATGCTAATAGTAAAGATATTTTAAGTTTTTAATGTTCCACCTTTGTTGTGAAATGAAGATGTCCTTGACAACAGTTTGAGATTGTTGATTGTTAATGATATCTGGATTATCTAAGCATTGAATGGCTTTTAATAATATATATATATTTATATATAAGTGTATGGAATGGATAGAATAAACTTTACCCAATTTAAATGGAGAACAGCATTTGAAATTCATCTCCAAAATATAAAAGTTTGATTTAAAAATGGAAATTTAGACAAGTAGATTAAGTAAAAGAAGGTTGCAAGGTGTTGAATTTTCTTGAAGTCTAAATTATTATTCTCTATTCTTGGAATTCATAGATAAATTAATAAAATACTTGTGGCATTTAAATTTGTTATGAACAACCATAAGTATGATATGAATGTTTTTATTTCTTCATGTGTAATATTAGAGATCATTTTTTTCTTTTTGGGGACTTTAATACAGATGTAGATAGAAACAATAAATTTTAACCCAAATTTGTGGACATAATTATGTGGATTTCCTAAACTCAAATAATCGTTATTATTAGTTTCTGTGATATATGCTTATATGGAGTGATCTCCCTGAACACTGTGCTTATGTGGAAAATGCTGTAAAAACTTAGATACACTCAAGATAAAAAAAACATGGTGCTTAATAGACTATATTATAGTTAGAGTCAGAATGCTACAGAAATGTATATGATCGTATTGTTGGACAAATCATTGCCTGATAATTCCAAGATTAAATTGATGATTGCTTTGAAAACTTCTTTTTACAATCATATTTAATACACTTTTTAGCAATTCTTCAGGAATATTTATAATCTTGATAAATTTCAATAGTTATTAAAATTGCTAATTTGGACATCCAAGACTTGTAAGATATATGAATATAAATAAGTTCATTCTGGGATTGTAAACAGAAGAATCAAGATTGGTTTTCCATAATAATTTTACTTTCAATGACTTGATTAAATGAGAGCAGGTTTTTTTTTACTTGCCAAAATAATAATTTGAATGTGAAACTTTATAAATAATTTTTTTAAAATTTAATGAAATTTCAGCAATTTTTAAGAAATGATTGGTGGATTAAACTACAAAAAAGGTGGATCCATGTGATTATTTAGATGGAGGAAATATTTTGAACAATTTTGGGAAAGCTTTGAAATTGGATATTTATTTGTATTATATATCTTTTGCTTTGTGGCATGAAAAATAGCATTATTATTGCTGGTTAAAAATCTGAGACATTTCAAACCAGAAAAATGATATTAAACAAAAATCTGTAATAACTTTAACTTTGTTAATTTTTTTCATAATATTGATTTTTAACACTGTTAGCTTCCAAAAGTGAAATGAAGTATACAGTATATAGATTTGATAACGTAATTTCCAACTCGAATCATTAAAACTAAAGAACTTAAACGTCTTAGTTTTTAAACTGTTAATGAGCCTAAGATCATGTAACTTTAGTCACTTCATAAGATGTTCAATGTTTACTTTGCAAGACTTGATTTTAATAATGTCAAAAAAATTATATTCTTTATCAGCTTAATATTGAAAGAAAAATTCATCAGCAATTTATTCTGATTTTCAACTTATGAATCCAGTCAATTAATATATTGTACAGGCTTAACACCTGCATTTATATATGTAATATATGCGGGATTCGAACTCAGACTTTCAAATGACCCACAACTCTCAGTGCCATCTTATATTGCTGACCCACCTGATCACATGTTGAAAAGATATTTTGTTAACTTTTTTAGAAAAAGGCAAAATAGATATTAAAGTACAATACAATCTAGCATTTAGCAAGTTAAAACTAGAGTATTAGGTATTATATCATACTTTTACAACAATTGAAAATAAATTATTTATTAATTGGTTGTTTTTTCCAAAATTATTTCGTAAATGTGAGGTCTTGGCCCCTGCTAATATAACATGAAAACATTAGAGAAGAATGATTTACATGATTTTTAATATATGTCAAGATCAAAAGCAATATGTATGTTTTTCAGGCAGCACAATGCGGTACTATAAAATTTACTATTATAAAATCTCAAATTCGTTAAGTTGAGAATATAAAGCAAAATGTATTTTATTAAGAACTTGAATATTATTTTGTGGGAGATGTATACTTTTATTTGGGTGTAAAGATTACTTTAAATTCAATCTGAAAAAGTTTTTCAAAAAAAGATATGGTTGAGGCTAGAATACAGTGGATAACAATTACCTTTAACCAAATTTAAAAAAAAAAAAAAACAATATTTTAAAAAGTAAAGTTCACTGCAGAAGTAAACCACATCATAGCATGATATAAAATATACAGAAATAAGATCTATAAAAAATATCATGATCGTTTTCAACTATTATCAATTTACTGCATGATGAATGTCATTCCAAATTTAAAACAAATTTTTTATATCCTATACCTTATCTTCTTTACAGCAATTTAAAAAAAAATTTATACCATTTATCTATCTGATATCATATTATCGTTTAACTTTTTTAAACTCTCATAAAATTCAATTGCTGTCTTCTAACAATATTTCCGGTTATTTCAATGATAATAACATCTGTTTGTTTTCTCCACCATATATTTTGCTTTCGATTTCTTCATATTATTCTTATTATACATCAGTGAATGTTTTATTATGTGATCTAGAATCTTGGCATTGTTATTAAGAGGCCTAGTCTTAGATCCATATGAAAAATCTCTTCAAATATATCAATTCCAAATCTTTTTCTAACACATAGGGATATCATTTAATATAACATCTGTTTTATCAAAAGTATGACATTCAAGTTTAATTCTATTGTTAATTTCATTCTTTGTTTCAATATCTATTAATAATCTGACATGGTATTTGTAGTTATCGTTTCTAATTTTTAATTATCAATCATTTTTGGGGTACATAAGCCATTAAACATTACTCTTTTTAGCATTTATTTTACTTTCTTGTTTTTATCTGATGACTTTATAGCAATTCTGAAGCTCTGAATCATATTTGTAAAAGGACCACATCATCTAAAAAGTGTAGATGAATTGTTAAACAACTTCATTTATTTTTATCCTCAACTTTTCATTTTAATCGTCTGCTGTAAAACGTTTTGGAGATGTATTTTATTTCAGTTTCACTTTGATAAATGTTCTTGGAATATGAAAATATTTTAGTTCTACTGTTTAATGTTATAAAATAATTTGCAAATCCAAAGGATAATGACACCTCAAACCTTATCGATTTATTTCCACAACTTTTCTTAATATTTGGAATTGATATACTGGACTTTAATCAGTTTTATATTCAGCTTATTCTTTTAATTGATTTGAACCTAAAGTTTGCATTTGTAATTATGTTAACAAATATATTATATAGAACTTATAAAATATTCAAAGATTTATAATTAAGAAAGATGAAAAAGATATATTAGATAATATCATTATTGCATTCTTCCAGTTACTTTGCATATTTTTATCATTTAGATAATATATAAATTTACCAATCATTTTTTTTATTTCTTAACTGTTTTTTGAAACATGTTAATCATTTGCTGGGGTTTTGTCTTTTCACTAGATTATAATTGCATATTTCAACGAATTAATTTAAAATGTTTGTCAATTTAGAAAATATTGCGATTGAACTCATTTTGTTTTTTTATTTTTATTTCTATGTTATTCTTGGTAGTATTCTTTTATACATTTCATGATATGACCCCCTGTTTATTAATAATTCTACAGGGAGATATGCTAAAAATAAGTTTCCATCCAGTACCAAAATGTAATTCGGTGCTTTTGAGACTTTTAATCTTTTCTATAACTTTTCTAGCCAATTTACGTTTTAATTTCTTTTATCATCTTAACACTTTTTCTATCATTGTACAGAATTTCAGAAATTTAATTATTATTAATTAAATACTTTCATATTTCTTTTTTCTTCATACATTGTCTTGTTTTAATTGGAAACTCGTCAATGAATTAGAGTTTTTTCTATAATATCTATTTGTATAATAGTGTTTAGCAAAGCATCAGTTAATTTATTAATCTCAACCAGGATCAGTTGGATGCATTTTTATACGAATTTGAAACAGTTCAATGCTTTCTTTTACTTAAAAACGGCTTTAAAAAATTACTGTACTACACATGAATGAAAACAATACTGCACAGGTATTATAAGAAAATGAATTTAATTTTATACTTTTTGCTATAAGTTCAAAACATTAGTTTTACAACTAAAAATACAGATGATTTTTTTGAAAAAGATGAAAAAAGTTAAGTTTGTTTAATCTATAAGTAGAAAAGAATGTATAAAATTTAAACTACACAAGCTAAATTTAAACTAATTTGATTTTTACAAAACAGAGATTTATTTTAAAAGAAAAATACTGAAATGGATACTTGTTTAATTTTAAAAATTATATGAAATTAAGGCATCTAAAAATTTATAACTATATCATATACCAGTTGTAATTGTTATGGGTTAAATTGAAATTACAGTTCATTGTAACCTATAAATATTTAAGCCAATAAATATCACATGACTACCACTTCTTATGCTTGCTTATAACTGTTTTAAAACAGGCAAAACTCACTATATGTATTGCCACACACAGCAAGCTAGAGTAATATATGGATGCCAGAAGGCTTGTGCATAAAATCCCCATCTTGTGCCTACTCATCCAACATCCCCAGACTAGTTTCTGGGTTGTGGCATTAATCAGTGAGGAGCCTTGGATCTGAGGGTTGCATTGCATTAGATCCTAAAATCTAGGTTCAGTGCTCTCAGATTCAGATCTCCTCACTGATGAAGGCCACAAGCCAGAAACTAATCTGAGGGTGTTGGATGAGTAGGCGCTAGATGGGGATTTTATGCACAAGCCTTCTGGCATCCATTGATTACTCTAGCTTACTGTGTGTAGCAATACATATAGTAAGTTCTGTCTGTTCTAAAAATGCTATAAATATTTACATAAAAAACAAGAATGAATATAATAATAGCTGGAGACTTCCAATAAATATCACTTTCATATTATTCCTATTGAGTTAAATAAAAGCTATTGTGATAAAGTGTAATATGAGTTAGTATTAAGTGAAGATGATCTACATAACTTTCTAATATCACTTGGTGCACTTGCTAATGGAGTACTGATAATATCCAAGTAAATAATTCTACCCTTGCTCATATAAAGTCACATTTTCAAAAAGATGCAGAATATTCATATGAAAGTAAAAGTTTGTTTAAAGAACCAACTGAATATTTGTTTTGAACTTAATAATTTAGATACTATACTGGTAACTCTAGTTAAGCATAAAAATTATATTTTAAATAAAACATTAGAATAGAATTTCAAATTGAAGAGCACAGATATCTCAGGAAAAACGTTTAATGAAAGCACTTTATATTACTGACAATTCTTTAATCAATACTTGATCAAATTTATCAGGTATCAGTTTGAAATGCAAATAAAAATAAACTGAAATACTATCTTCTGTTTAGATGCTGAATCCTTGGTGGGTTTTTTTTTTATTTTCTAAGAGTGATTACATCAAAGGCTGGTTAGCTTAGAATCCGAATTCCTTATTAATAGACATTATAAACTTTTCTTAGAAGTGAGATTGTAATATAATATTTTCCATCGTTTTAGATATTATTTTGTACCTCAGTTAAATAAGTGAACTTAATTCAAATAAACATACTTAAAATACAATTTGGTTCTTTATCGAAAAAAAGACTTTAATGTTTAATATCATTCCTTTTTCATATTAAATTTATTTTTGACCTTTCACTTATTATTGCTTTATAATATTCTACAACTTTTCTTTCTTAATAAATGTTTCTTTTTATACATATTTCAATTATCATGGACTTTGATTAATTTTCTTATCAAATACTTTCTTCATCCTAAGCATAATAAAGTTATTCTTCTCAATATTATTTATTAATTCATATGTAAATATCTATATTATTTATTAATTCAAACGTAAATATAATTATTATTCTAATCGATTTTTTTACCATTTTTTTTATCATTCTTAAGACAATCTTTTAGCTAAATTAATGATAAAATATTTCATGTTTCTTTTATTTATAGAATAATTTAAATGCTGTTCTAATTTTATTAGTAAATAGAATGACATATCTGTACTTTTGACATTTGCTGCTTCAATTATCTGGAATTCAATATATATATACATAAATTAAAAATTAATAAAAAAAGGAATTTTATTTTCTATATTTTATTTTTTTGATACATACATAATATGTATACGTTTTGAATACATACATATATATACAATAACAATAAAAATAATAAATATAACGGTAATTAAAATACAAAATACAGTTTTTCAATCCGCAGAAGTTCTCAGGATTGAAAAACTGTATATGTATTATATTTTAATTACCGTTATATTTATTATTTTTATTGTTATTGCAATATTTTTTTAATCAATGGACATTTTATTTATTATATATATATATATAGAGAGAGAGGGGGGAGAGGAGACAGATGCTATGTATAAGTATGCTAAAAAACATGTTATATAGCTCTATATTATCCGCCGTTATTTGGATAATTATAAAACAGTTTGAACCAAATGTTACAGTATTGGATAATATATATATTATGAATTCTTTTTTTTTTTAAAAAAAAAAAATGTTAAGCGGAAATGGGTGTGGAAGCATTCAATGAAGATACAGCATAATTGGATTATATTTTAACTAACAAAAAATATTTATTTGAAGAGAGTAATTAATGTTCTTAATAAATTCAACACAGAAAGTGATCATCGATTAGTGAGGTGTAAGATACGTGTCAATGCAAAACTAGAGAGACAAAAATTATTAAGAAAAACAATATTCACAGTTGATATTACCAATCTCAGAAATATTCTAATGAACTTCCAAATCGTTTTCAAATATTAACAGATTTTGAACAATGATTTGAATGAAATTAATAGGAAAATAACTGATACACTTTTTAAAATGGCAACAAAGATAGATGGTATAAAAAAGCAGCAATTGACCAATAAAAATTTTATTGAGAAAGGACAATTTATGAAAAAAAGAAGGAATATAAAAATATATAAAAATGATGCATTAAGAAGGACTGAATGTCTGGATTTTTGTAAAACTGTGAGAAAAAGAGTTGATAATGATATAAAAAGTATAATAGTGAACTAGTAAGGAAAGCTACAGAAGAAAATAAAAGTCTCAAAAATATAAAACAATATCTTGGTACTAATAGAAAACTTACTTCTGCAATAAGAAAAAAAGATGAAATTATTACTAAAAAAAAAAACACTGACATCATGAAATGTATAGAAGACTTCTATCAAGAATTATATAGCAATAAAGAATAAGGAAAAGTACCTCCTATTATATCTTTTGAAGTTTTTAAATAAAGAAATGAGACATGCAATTAAATTTATAAAAAAAGAAAAAGCTCCAGGTAATGATGGAATTATAATTCATATCTTAAAAGAAGAAAGTGAAAAAATAGAAAAAATTTTGATAAAGTTATATACAAATGTTTAAATGATAAAAATGTACCAGATGATTGAAACAATGCAGTATTAATATTAATATTTAAAAAAGTGATAAAGAATATATTAGAAATTATAAACACCAACATATCAGTCTTTTATCAGTTCTATACAATAATTTTATCAAAATAATTACATCTCTTCTACAGCGAACTTTGAATTTTAATCAACCAAAACGACAAGATGGATTTAAAAGTGATTTTAGTACAATGGACTATATCCAAGTATTTAAAGAAGTTATAGAAAAAACAATAAATATGAGTTGCCATTATACTTTGGATTTATAGGTTATTAAAAGACATTTGATTCTATGCAAAAATTCAACAGCAACAATTAGATTACATACTGATGCTAAAAAGATAAATATCGAAAAGGGTATATGATAGGATCGCTCCATTCCTTCAAAACTTTTTATTGCTAGAAGTGTTTTGTGGAATAAAGTAGGAAACTAGGAGAATAAAAGTAAATGGAGATTATTTACGTCATCTAGACTTTGCAGATGATATAATTGTTTTTAGAAACAATGCTTTAGAGCTTCAGGAAATGTAGCAAGAGTTATCAGATGAAAGTAATAACAAGATTAAACTAAAATGTTAAAAAGACTAAAGTAATATTCTGTGCATTTTCTCAAAAGATAGAAATAAAGATTGATAATAATATGATAGAAGCATAGTGGATGAAATTAATCATAGAATTACACTTGGTTGCTTTGGGTAGAATAATTTAATATTAAATGGAAATATGTCTATATGTTTGAAAAGGAAGATTTTTAAATAAATGTATGTTACCAGTTCTTATTTACAGATATCAGACTTGGACACAACAGAAGAGCAAAACAGAGACTTCAGACTATTCAGTGAAGTATGGAGAGATGCATGTTAGAAGTAACAAGAAGAAATCAAAAACAAAATACATGAGTGAGAGAACAAACAGATGTGGTGATACTGGCATCATTGAAAGAATTGAGACCGAAGTGAAGTTGGGCTGCACAAATTTGTAGAAGATATAATAATAGATAGACCGTGGAAATCTTAAACCGGATTCCAAGAGATCGTAAAAGACCTAAAAAGTGACGACATGTGAGATGGATGGATGAAATAAGGAAGTGTGTTAGAGTGATGTGAACAAAAGAGGCTAGGGATCAGAGAAGATGAATTGAACTTGGAGAGACCTTCATTCTATAGTGGATCGATAAAGGTTGAAAAGAATTACGATGATGATCATATATACACATACATGTGTCTAAGGGAGAAAGTTCATTAACATAAATACTTTCAAATATAAAAATAGTGATTAAAAATTATCCCTAATCAAGGACAATTTCAGCTACTCGTCTATGCTGTAGTACTAATAAAAAACCGCACACTTTGTTGAGTCAACATACATAACTTCATTTACATAGAGAAAAAAAAGAAAATATAAATAAATGTATGAATCTTATGTTTTGCTTATATACAGGTAAATATTAAATTAAATAACACTTTATATAATCCTCTGCAGAATAAAGCTTTTCCATAATCTCTCTAAAGAAAAAAATATGAAGAAAAAGATTGTATTCATTTACTTTTAAAATACCAGGTAATGAAATATTGCTGGTTTTTATTCTTATTTCATCTTCTAGTTAGAGTAGTTAGATATCCGTTTACTTTCTATTGAATAAATCTCTTACCACTTTGATTGTTTGAAAGATTAATTCTAATTTTTTTGAAATTTGAAAAAATATTTAGGTTTAATTCAGATTAGTACTCCATTTCAGAATTCTGGCAGATGGGTAGTTAATCATTTTTTTGAGGCCTTTATATGTGCGGTGATTTGTTTGGTTTTAGAAAATCTCAAAGAATAGTTAAGAACACTTTAAACAAATAAAAATTCATTATTATTTATATTTGTCAAATAGGTAACGTGTACTGGCATCGCATATTTAAATGACTCCAATGCCAGATGTTTTATCTCTGCCTAAAATAATGTATTGTAGTAGTAGCATTATTTGCAAAAGTTACTGGCAGTTCTGAGAAAGTTTACAAACGGAGAAAAAATGTAAAACAAAAAGTTATATTAAAAAATAAAAATAGACTATAAATTTAAATGTAAATTGTTATAATAGCGTTTACTAAACTATAGGTGAGATTTCTGATATTTGTTTTTTAAAACACAAAACGTTTAATTAAAACAAAATACTGGACAAAAATTTAGCTGTTATAAACTTTACGAATAAGTTTTTATTTATTCATTTCTTTCATTACCTAACAAAATAACTTGATATGGAATCTTTTTTCAATTTAAATTCAATCTAAAAATTAACAATTATAAAAACACACACAAAAAAAGTAAAAAAAAAACCTATATACATTCAATATCATAATTTTTTCTGAAAATATTGTCTTTTATAACTGTCTAAAAGCTAATTTTAGATTTATGATTAAACAACCTAAAACAAACATAAAATTATCAATTCTGAGTTCTGAAGAAAAGTTCTAATGAGTTAAAACTAAAATACAAAAAGTAAATAGATAAAACGACCATAAAAATAAGTTTTATTTTTTAAAAGTTTCTAAATTAAAAATAATGATATAAACTAAAAAAATAAGGGCTAAAATATATTTGTGAAAGTATAAGTATTCATTCAAATGTAAGTTGTAACTCACTGCGATGCTAATTAAATGTATTTTTGATCATGTTGCCTAGTCGCTTTACATGCCTTCAGATATATATATATATATATTGTAACCCTCCCCCAATGCCTTCAGATATATATATATATATATTGTAACCCTCCCCCAACACCTTTCCTACCTTTCCTGATGTGATGTGATGTATTTGGCTTCTCCTTAAACAAGTCAAGAATATCTCTGCAATTATGCCCAGATAAACCTGTTAGACATTTTATTCTCCATTCCCCACTCTTGGGTCTTACCATATTCTGCCCCATCCCATTTCCACAACATAATCTTTGTCAACTCTATGGCCTTTATATCTAAATCCCCCTTATATCTTCACAAACCCAACATAAAAACTAATAACTCACTTTCTGTATAGTCACATTGTTCATGTCTATTCTCCCATAACTTCATTATCTGTACCCTTTCTGATTTCAAGCATTTACATTCAATCAACAGATGCCTAATATTTTCTATACCTTCCTTACACAATTTGCACACTAAATTATCCATAGTTTTCCATTTACATGTATATTCTCTTGTTGCTAAAGATCCCTTTCGAGCCTTAAATAATAAACTACTTTCCTTACTATTATCATAAATTAACTCACATCCAATATTCTGTTTACTTCTATATATATTTAAACTCTTCTTATCCTCCATACTAATTCTCCATCTCTCCAACTTCCTATTTTTTATTAATGCTTCTATTCTTTTATCCCATTCCTTACCACTATAACACTCAACAATCCTCCTAACACAATCATCCCACCTTTTATACAAGTATACTGATATAAATTCTTTATCCAAATCTTTAGCATACTGCAATACCTTTCTCACCCATCTTGTTACCTGCCCTTTACTCATAACCCAATTGAACACTATTTTTGCTATTCTTTTACTATCCATAAACTGCAACATACCAAACATTTTCATTTTACTTTTTGCATCTCTCATATAAAAACTTGACCATCCCATTTCTCCTTGAATTGCCTCCTTTGCTGTCCACATCTCTGCATCTAATACATATCTTCCTACTTCACTTTGTACTTTCTTTAAATAATCTAAAACACTTTTACTAACACATAATGCATCATTACCATATGTTAACCCTGCTACTACAACTCCCTTCCATACTATTCTAGCTACATCATATTATTATATGAAAATACTGTTAGTTTCTTTACCAAACCCTTTCTTTTCTTTGCTTCATTTACTAATTTTTTCTCCCATTCATCCAAGCAATTTTCCTGATTACATAAGATGATTCCCAAATACCTATATCTATCTACCACACTTAACTTTATATCCCCCAATAAAAATTTTACATCTTCTCTTTCCCCAGTATTAACCATCATTATATTTGATTTTTTTTCACTAAATTTAATCCCCATCTCTTTACCCACCCTTGCACATGTCCTTAACATAATTTCCATATCCTCTCTTCTTTCTGCACACAAAAAGATATCATCTGCAAAAAAAAGACCTGACAAAATATATACTCCCTTGCCACCTATTAATGGTATCTCTACCCCTCTTCCTAGTCTTTCTCTTGCTTTCTCCATTTCACTCAAAAACAACAAAAACAAAATAGGTGACATAGGGCATCCTTGCCTGAATCCCACCCCATTTTTAACTTTAACTGATTCTATATCTCCTAACTGGTAAGTATAATAATTATTTTCATATAATTTCTTAATAATATTTACTAAAGCTTCATCCATTCCCAAATTGACTAACCTTACCCATAATCTATTTCTATTTACTCTATCATATGCTTTCTCAATATCTATAAAACCCATATATATAATGATCTACCTGAATTCCTACTCATCTCCATAAGTTGTGTAACTTCCTATCAACAAATATCCGGTGGCGCCAATTCTATTGATCATAGAATAAATTACTAGTTTGCTTTTGCTGTAAATTATTAATGAGGCTCTTAAAATGCTGTCCTATCTTAGCTTAGCTCAGTTGGGGGTTACAGAGATTTATAGAGTGTAAAATGTATATTAGATATGGGAGGAAACATTATGATTAATAAAAATGAAACATCTATTAAATTCTAAAATAAATAAATAATTGGAAATGGTAAAGTTCTACCATTTAAATTGACAAGTTATAGTCTATACCTCATTTCCTCCCATCATCCACATGCATTGAACAACCTCTATTGCATGATAGAATTAAAATAATAAAATAAAGATGTAATGCTGATTAACTGTACTGTATGGTAAATTAGAGTTAAATACAAAATAAAATATAACATTACTTAACTTTTAATTGTACAGTAATTTAAAATAAGTAACTGAATTAATGTCTAATCTAAATAATAAGTGAATATCTCAGGGAATTAATTTAATGCATGGCTTAATTTTAAATCTATACTTTCCAACAACTACTAATTACTATTATAAAAGTAATGACATAAATTAAGCATTATTTTAATAAAAATTGTAGTTAGATAATGAAAGAAATAGGATGCATTTTGATTTCAATTCATCATCTAAATAATAACTGAGTAATGAAATTTTCAGAGAATCATTAAATAATCAAATATTTTATATGGTGTTTGGATCAAGCAAAGCAATACCATCAGATCTGAACATGTTCATCATTAACTTATGGAATAGTGCAATCATATCATATTGGATATGTGTGTGTGCCTGTGTGGAAATATAGAACACGAATGCATATCAAAGAAGGATTCTGAACAATGCTTTTAAATAAATAAAACATTTATTACAAGATGATTAAGTAAACATTTGGTTTTCTAGTTTATGCTTATACATGTTTTGGAATAATTCCAAATCAATCGTTAAATAGTATACAATACTGGTACTAAAATAATAAGACATGAAACTAAACTTCTTGGTATATCAGTCAATTCTGATAAACCTATGACACAGAAACATTATAATAGTATACTAAGATAATTAAGTATGAAATTAACTTCTTGATATTTTACTTATAAAACTACTCAAGCTATCAGTCAATTCTGATATGCTTATGGAACAAAAAACTTTATTTAAACATTACACCAGAATAATTAAATATAAAACTAATTTTGTATTTCATTTTCAATATTCCCAATCTATCAATCAATCCTGATATGTTCATAAGAAATAAAACTCTATTAAACACCAGCACTGAAATTATAAAATGTGAAACTAAAATTCTTGGCAATTTACTTCAAATGCCCATCAAAATAATATGAGAGGAGGTTAAATCTAAGAGTATGAGCTCAAGTTATCCTTACAACCAAATGAATAATTATATTAAATGGCTACACTTTCTTTTCTTTTGCTTGCTAATTCAAATGAGGATGAAACATTATGAGAGTTGATGGTATAAAACCTAAATAATTAATATGATATGATTTGAAACAATAATTAGAGTTACACATTAATGATAGATTTTCTCCATACCTTCCAAATTAATAATATTTTATGCATGTGACTAAATTATCCTACCTGTTATAAAATAATTAGTATAATTAAATCCAATTGGTTTACTTATGAAATTGGGATAAAATGTCATAAAATGGATGATGACAATGGTCAATCAAGCTTTAACACTAATTCTACTTCAACTGTTCTGTGAGAAAAATCAATTCTACTTTTATTTTCTTTCTTATCAGCAAACTATCTTATACTTGGCTATGAAAAAATGATGGGAAAGCATTCCACACAAATACATGAGTGATGAAAAGACTTTCTTAACTCTAATCCTTTAAATAACCAAAACACAGTGACTCCCTAGCTAATTCTGAGGCTTAAAAAAAACTAGTGCAGACATGGTCTCATCACCAAAAAATATGGGAAATACACTACTTGACTTCACATACTATATTATCATAAAATACAACTGCTTAATCTGGAAACATAATCCACTTCTGACAAATATTTCAACAAACTAAGGGAGAGCTCTCTCAATCCCTGACAATGCAATACATAATCCACTCATGACAAATATTTGAATAAACTAAAGGAGAGTTTTCTCAATCCCTGACAATGCAATATAAAACATAAACAATTACTTCTGCATAGCCATGGAATACATTTCAATCTAAGCATAAAAAATAATAAATTCACTCTTAAATAAATCCTTAACCTTTCCATTTCTTTTTGGCACATTTCATCATTCAAAACCGATGGGAATTAAATCATTTCTATTTTCAATTCAAACATTATATAACTGGATTAAATAACAGACAGGTACACAAGCATAGGCTGCAGAAAGGAGTTTGCTATTAACTGAAAGGAGACCCTTTGATTCCTCTTGGAGGCCTTAAAGGAACCGAGCAGGGCAAATTCCTAATGTCCACTCCATACATTCTTGTCGTTGCAGCTGTTATTACTATGTGATTATTCATATAGTATACGAACATGGATGGGCTGCTCACCAACATGCATTAGCCAGTGTGGTGAGTTTATTGGCTTTTTACCTCTGAGTTTAAGATCAAAAAACACCATGGTCTTTCTTCTCAGTGCCTGATAAGGTAAGAATCCCCTGATTGTGGATCCAGGCTGCCATTTGATGACGACTTTTTATTTAGGTACTTACAACTGCAGATCACTTTCAAGTGAAGGAAGATTGCAAGAATTAGAAGAAGAATTGTCTTATATTAAATGGGACATTATTGGACTTTATGAAGTTAGAAGAAAAGGTGAAGAAACAATTGATTTAAAAAGTGGACATATACTCTATTATAAAGGCACACATATTGGAAATACAAGTGGAGTAGGATTCATTATAAATAAAAAGTGGAAGAACAATATTGTGGAGATTGATGGTGTATCGGACAGAGTTGCAAGATTAGTTATACAACTTAATAGCAGATATCAAATGCAGATAATTCAGGTTTATGCCCCAACAAGTTCTCATAGTGATGAAGTAGTAGAAGATTTTTATATGGATGTACAAAAGGCTTTTGATCAGAGTAAACAACATTTTAAAATTGTTATGGGAGACTTTAATACTAGAATTGGTAGACAAATGAAAGATGAAATTGCTGTAGGTAATTTTGGTTATGGTAATAGAAATGAGAGAGGACATAGACTTGTGGAGTTTGCAGAAAAAGAAAAACTTTATATTATGAATTCATTTTTTGAGAAAAATGTTAAAAGGAAATGGACATGGAAGCATCCAAATGAAGGTACAGCAGAATTGGATTATATTTTGACTAACAGGAAATACATATTTCAAGATTGTAATGTTCTTAATAAATTTAACACAGGAAGTGATCATCGATTAGTAAGGTGTAAGTTACATGTTAATGTAAAACTAGAGAAACAAAAATTATTAAGAAAAACAATATTTACAGTTGATATTCCTAATCTTCAGAAACATTCTAATGAATTTAAATTAGAACTTACAAATAGGTTTCAAGTGTTAGGAGATTTTGAACATGATTCAGATTTGAATGAAATTAATATGAAAATAACTGATACACTTTTAAAAACTGCAACAAAGATAGCTGGTAAAAAAAAGCAGCAATTGACTAATAAAATTTCTACTGAGACTAGAGAATTTATGAAGAAAAAAAGGAATATGAAGATATACAAAAATGATGTATTAAAAAGAATTGAATATCTCGAATTTTGTAAAATGGTACAGAAAAGAGTTGAAAATGATATAAGAAAGTATAACTGTGAAATAGCAAGGAAAGCTGTAGAAGAAAATAAAAGTCTCAAAAATGTTAAACAACATTTTGGTATTGGTAGGAAATTTATATCTGCAATAAGAAAAAAAGATGGAATTATTACTAAAAAGAGAGATGACATCATGAAATTGGTAGAAGATTTTTATCAAGAATTATATAGTAATAAAGAACAAGTACCTCCTATATCTATTACATCTTCCAAATTGCCCAGAATTTTAAATGAAGAAGTGAGACATGCAATTAAATGTATGAAGAAAGGAAAGGCTCCAGGAAATGATGGAATTATAATTGATATATTAAAAGAAGGAGGTGAAGAAATAGAAACAATTTTAGCAAAGTTATATACCAAATGTCTAAATGATAAAGATGTACCGGAAGATTGGAAGAATGCAGTAATAATATTAATATTTAAAAAAGGTGATAAAGAAGATATTAGAAATTACAGACCTATCAGCCTTTTATCAGTTTTATATAAAATTTTTACCAAGATAATTACAACTCGTCTACAGAGAACTTTGGATTTCCACCAACCAAGAGAACAAGCTGGATTTAAAAGTGGTTTTAGTACAATAGATCATATCCAGGTATTGAGAGAAGTCATAGAAAGGACAAATGAATATGAGTTGTCATTATGTTTTGGATTTGTAGATTATGAAAAGGCATTCGATTCTATACACATTTCTTCAGTGATTAAAGCATTGGATCATCAAGGTATAGATCCAGGATATTGTCATATTTTAAAGAATATTTATAAAAATGCAACAGCAACAATTAGATTACATAATAATACTGGAAAAATCAACATTGAGAAAGGTGTAAGGCAAGGTGACTCCATATCTCCAAAACTTTTTACAGCAGTGCTGCAAGAAGTATTTTGTGGATTAAAATGGGAAACTAAAGGAATGAAAGTAAATGGAGAGTATTTAAGTCATTTAGATTTTGCAGATGATGTAGTTGTTTTTGCAAATAATGCTTCAGAGCTGTAGGAAATGTTGCAGGAGTTAGCAGATGAAAGTAGAAAAGTAGGACTAAAGATAAATGTTAAAAAGACTAAAGTAATGTTTAATCGATTTGCTCAAAATATGAAAATAAAGATTGATTATGAAGAATTAGAAGAAGTTAACAGGTACAAATATCTAGGTAAGATTATTAATACAGATGGAAACATAATGGAGGAAATTAATCATAAAATTAAACTTGGTTGGAGTGCTTTTGGTAGAAATAACTTGATACTAAAAGGAAATATGCCTATGTGTTTGAAAAGAATGTTTTTTAACAAATGTGTTTTACCAGTTCTTACTTATGGATCTGAGACTTGGACACTTAATAGAAGAGCAATACAGAGACTTTAGACCACTCAAAGGAGTATGGAGAGATGTATGTTGGGAGTAACAAGAAGAGATCGAAAACACAATGTATGGGTAAGACAACAAACAGGTGTTACTGACCTTATTGAAAAAATTAAAAGATTGAAATGGAGTTGGGCTGGACATATTGCTAGAAGAAATGATAATAGATGGAAAATTGAAATTTTAAACTGGATTCCAAGAGATTTTAAAAAACCCAGAAAGAGACCACATGTGAGATGGATGGATGAAATAAGAAAATGTGCAGGGGTGTTGTGGAAATGAGAAGCTAAAGATCGGAGAAGATGGATTAAACTTGGAGAGACCTTCATCCTGCAGTGGATTGATAATGGTTGATGATGATGATGATGACATAAGCATAATGACACATAAATAATTTCAAATCACATTTGATAAGAAATACTGTAATGACATTAATGAATAAATCTCTCATTTCTGAAAAGTATAATATTTTAACTTGGAAATATAATAATTATTATTAGAAAAAGCAGGACAAAATAACTCTTTGGTGTATTTGGTATTAGCCCATAAATTGAAACAAAATGTCTGCTTTGGGATAAACAACAAATCTTTAAATTTGAAGTAAAATATTTATTAAAAAACAAACCTCCTAATGTCTTAAAAATGCAAAGATAAACAATAAATTTTATGTAACTATCTCTTCTCAAAAATGAGCTGTTAACTCTTAATTAACAAACAGATATTTTTATTGCCACATGTATGGAAATATAAGTACATAATAAAAACTATATTAAAATAATACTAATTACCCAGTATAATATCTCTCCATATTATACCTTTGCAAGATGTTCTTGAAGAGAGAAATAATCAAATAATAAAAAAATCTTAAGACAAACAATTAATCTACCTATCTATCGAATGATAACAAAAATAATATTAATCATTAAGGCTTTTTTTTCAGTTGGAATAAAAAGTTCATTTATAGTCTGTAGGTGACACATCTTAGTCAGGTAGTAAATGATGATGATCAGTTGTATAATCATAAAAATGGATAAACACATAACAAATTCCTGCAGGGAAATAAATAATATTAATTGGGTCTAATTAACAGCATTTCAAAGTTTTTTAGCAATATCTAATGAAACTGCTGGCAATATCACAAATGAAAATTTACATTATGACAAGTAAATTTACCGCATAGTTGAGCAATAATTTATTATTTAATTCATTACACTTATTTAAGCATTTGTTCCAAATTTTCAAAAATCATTTATAAGACAAATAACCACTTGGTTCATAAAATCCATTTAAATTCACAGTAAGTTTATTAATAATATACTTTAATAATAAAATCAAATGCAAACAAGGAGAACAATAAAAGAGAAGAAATTCACACTCAGTTTCATGCTCTTCAACTCATTCATTTATCAACATAGTTAGAGATAAGTTAATAATTCATTAATTATATGTCACGCATTTTTTTATTTCCAGATACAAATAGTTAGGTATATATTTTATCAATAAAGCAGGTTAAAATAAGTTATCTGCGCACCTCCTTTCATTTAATTTTTATTCCTTTACAGTTAACAAAAATTATCAACAAAGAGTCTCTGAAGTGTTTTATGAAAATGTTCAACATAAATCTTCCAGAATAATAACAAAATTCACACATTCCAGTTATTTCTTTAATGTTAGAGATTAAATCTAGGTAAATCAAACTTATAATGTAGACACACATTTCAATTACTTCTTTAACATTAGAGATAGAATTTAGGTAAAGTAGATTTGACATATAAACACGCATTTCAATTAGTTCATTAATATTAGAAATTAAAGTTAAATAAATTTATAATATAGCTCACCCATACACATCTCAAATGATGATTCTAAAATTTAAATTAGTCAGTTAGAAACAGGGAGATAAACCTTATTTCCAAAGAGATTTACATCTGCATTTTAATTCTTATTTTCCTCAGTAGAATTTCTGAGCTGTTTTCATTCAGAAAATTAATAGTAGTGTTAACTTTCAAGCTAGAATTATGGAAGAACTAACTTGTAGAAAAACAAAATTGCACTAATAAAAACTTTATATGGAGAGAGAATTGTTGAAATCAGAAAGGCAAAGCCTTTTGTAAAAGGATTCCCCTTTTATACCAGATTATTACCCAAGCATCTGTTCTTCCATCAATCCAAGGTCACTTAAAAGTTCAAAAGTCTAGAAAAAACTGCTCCACCCATTGCACTGGCTTAATTAGTTATAAAATATGCAAGAATTTTTTTCTCTTGAAAAAGAAAGAAAGAAAAAATCATTTTGTTTTTTTTTAAAATATATATTAAATTGAACCAAGAATAAAACATTTTGTATTTCTAAAGTAACAAAATAAATTAAAAGTAAAATAAAATAAAAATAATTATTATTTTAACAAATAAAATATTTAATAGTGTATTTGTTGTTTGATAATCCACTGGTCCAGTAATCTATTAATTCATTTAAATCATGTTTAAGCTGGTTATTCAAGCTATTGATTAAGAAATTAAATGTTTTGCTATGAAAAATGATATTTGATGGTTTAATTAAATATGTAAATGGAAAATGAAGCTGAAAGATGGCACAAGCATACATGAACATCCATAAATACTGTACTGCACTAAACTTAAAAGTAAATAAACCAGGAAATTACCAAAACAAATATCAGTACTGTTCTGTAGACAAATAAAACAAATTTGGATCAATTTAAACTAAACTGACAATTTCTGTGACAGGCCACTCTCCTTTCTAACATTAATTACTCACTAAAAGAAATATTAAACATCTCAAAACTTTCAAATTGTATCTGTAAATGCTTTTAAACATAATTTTAGGTTATTAATACAAAAAAATTAAAATTTCAGGTTATTTCATTTTTTTTTAGTAAGATGCAATCAGCTGTTACTGATACAGTGCTATATAATTACAATTAATATTTCTGGTGCCTATCCAGAAGGTTACAATATATCATCATCATCAACAACAACAACCAACATCAATCCACTTCAGAATTAAGGTCTCTCCAAGTTCAATCCATCTTCTCTGACTTTGGCTTCTCTTCTCCATATCACCCTGCACACTTTTTTATTTCATCCATTGATCTCACATGTTGTCTCTTCCTGGGTCTTTTGCAATATCTTGGGAATCCAGTTTAGATTTCATTTGTCCATCTTTTATCATCTCTTCTAGCAATATGTCCAGCCCAACTCCACTTCAGTCTTTTAATTGTTTCAATCAGGTCAGTAACACCTATTTGTTCTCTTACTCATATATTGCATTTTTAATCTCTTCTTGTTACTCCTCACATGCATCTCTCCGTACTTCTTTGAGTGCTCTGAAGTCTTTGTATTGCTCTTCTATTAAGTGTCCAAGTCTCAGATCCATAAGTAAGAACTGGTAAAACACATTTATTAAAAACATTTTTCAAACACATAGGCATATTTCCTTTTAGTATCAAGTTATTTCTACCAAAAGCACTCCAACCAAGTTTAATTCTATGATTAATTTTTTCCATTATGTTTCCATCTGTATTAATAATCTGACCTAGGTATCTGTAACTGTTAACTTCTTCTAACTCATCATAATCAATCTTTATTTTCATATTTTGAGAAAATTCATTAAACATTACTTTAGTCTTTTTAACATTTATCTTTAGTTCTACTTTCTTACTTTCATCTGATAACTCCTGCAACATTTCCTGCAGCTCTAAAGCATTATTTGCAAAAATAACTATATCATCTGCAAAATCTAAATGACTTAAATAATCTTTTTTATTTTCACTCCTTTAGCTTCCAATTTTAATCCACAAAATACTTCTTGCAGCACTGTTGAAAAAGTTTTACAGATATGGAATCACCCTGTCCTACACCCATCACAATGTTGACTTTGCCAGTATCATTATGTAATCTAATTGCTGCTATTGCATTTTTATAAATATTCTTTAAAATATGACAATATCCTGGATCTATACCTTGATGATCCAATGCTTTAATCACTGAAAAAATGTTTATATAACCATGCATACAATATATAACCAAACATAAATAAATAATTAAAGAATTCATAAATTCATAAAAGTTTTGGATATTATTAACTTGCGCCATCTGCCGAAATTTATGTTCTTTTAAGTGGCAATCAAAGTAGATTAATGTTTTTCCATATTAAAATTACTCATATATATACATTAAACTACATATCGTTTTAGTTTTTTAAAATCCTAACCAAATAGTTAGGTAATGTAAATGCAAAACAAATATGCATTCATATCAGTGTCAAAAAAACTTATTACTATTTAGCACCATAGCATTTTATCGAAGTAAAAACTCACGGGCTAGACCTCAAGATATAAACATGTTAATCTTCAAAAACAAAAAGTCTGAGTTCTAGAAAAACAAAAACTATATACTATAAACTTATAAAATATTGGAGGAATATAGTTTCAGTGTTTAATTATACATTTCACATTTTAAATAATTTTTTTTTTTCTGGGCATATTTTTTTAAACTATTTTTATTATAAATTGTTCAGTAATAATTTGATCAATTGAATGCCACATATTAAATATTTTTTAAGTATAAAATAAGTCTCTATAGTTTATTTAAACTTTAGAAATTAATCTTATATAATTCTAACAATCCCACTTTAGGACATATAAATTTAGTAAAAGAAATTGTCTTATAATTCTGACTTGCTGTTTCAGCACCAGTGCACAAGTGAAAGTCATGTGATATTTTATTGTTTTTCCCCTGTCTTTCTACAAGATACCACTACCAATATTTGTATATATCTAGTCATTCTTAATATTAATCTACTAATAATTAATATTCATTGAGAGCATAATCATTGATTGATAGTAGAAAGTATTTTCTAAAGGTTGTTTGCTTTGTAATCTATTATGATTTTTTGATCCATTGAAGTTATTTAAAAATAGTTTTTTATGCATAAACCAATTACAGAATCTTTGTTTTAATCAGTTTTATGAGAGTTTTTTTAAAAATAAGTGAAACTTTCTTATTAATTTAAATATTTCTCATTTAAATAGGTTTGCTTTTTGTTTTGTTTTTTTACTTTGAATAGAGATGTTATTTAAATTATGAGGGTATTTTTGAAGCTTGTTAATAGTTGTTTTTTACTTACTCTATATATAATATTATTTATTACACATTATTGAAAGAAAAATCTTATCATTGATGATGTAATCATATAATCATAAGACTTATTAGGTTTTTTTTTAATTTATTTTTAGTTTTTGAAACCAAATGCATTTACTAACAGTCTAATGAAAAAAATCAAAGATGACATAACAAAAACAATAGAAAATAAAACTAATATCTCTGGCCAAGATAAATACAGAATTCTAAACAAGACAACTACTGAAATCATGGAGAAAATTGCAGAAAGCCTTCCAACAATTGAGAATATAACAAAAGAAAACAGCAAAAGAAAACAAAAAAAGAGAAATTAAAAAAATCAAAACTAATGCAAAAGAACTCCAACAAGCAGAAAGGAAAATTCAAGAAAAAGAAAAAATGTAGAAATGGAAACAGATGATGAATGACCGATTCAGAATAAGTCAGTGAAAGTGATTATTTTAAACACAAGTATATAAACACAGATACATACAACCCACAAACAACACCAGGATTAAAAAACAAAGATACAGAGACAATACCAACAAAAAAATAAAATAATCAACACAATTCAAAGCAAAAAATTTATAAATCAAAATCCAGCATGATTATAAAGGTAGCTGAAGTTAATGTAAGGAGTATAAACTCTAAGACAAAAATACAGAACATTAACAAATGGATACAAATCACACAACCAAGTATCGTAGGACTCCTTGAAACTAAAATATATAGTGGATCAAAAATTGATCCAGCACAAGTCATGAGTACACATGGTTTTTGTGCATGCTCAAGGGGACTCATCTGCACCAGCCAGTGGACAGGAATAAACATAAACCAGAATTGTACTGTTACAATTTTCAAAATAATCTACATAGACTCAAACCTAATAATCACAATGTTTTATCACAAAAATCTCTCAATCAATATCATATATGTACATATTCCTCTAGGGCCAATTATAATCAATAGAATAATTGCAACAATAAACTCAATGCTGGCAAACAACCCTTACCCAACAATGCTAACAGGGGATTTTAACATGAGCTACCAAAAGTTTGTTAAAAAGTGGATTCACCAATTAGTAATACCACTTATGAGTGGAGAAGGATTCTTACCACCAAACTCCATATCCTTCTATAACAGCAGATATGAAACTGTGATAGAGCTGATGTTGTATTTCCCAATACTACATCAAGCAGCAGTCTATCCCATCATATTTTTCAGATCACTCAGTGCAAATAATAAAAATAAATTTAGATTCCAGCTACAACAAAAAATACTACCTACAGAAATCCGTAAGAATTCTACTGTCAATCAATACATAAGAGATTTTTCCCTCAGAGATATATATATAGCAATAAACAAACTAAATCAAATGGACCTTGACCCAATAACAAAATATATAACTTTCATGGAAACCATACCTTATAATATCAATCATATGACCCAAAAAACTACCACACCAACAAAACTCATAACATTGGCAGAAGAAATACATAAAAAGATGATAGCAGCAAAACCAATCAAAAATAATCAAGAAATCATTGTTAAATTTACACAGTTATACAACCAAACATGTAACCAATTAAAACAATATATTGCCATCAAAAAAATATGTTTAACAGAACAACACACTTGAATCCATAGTTACCTTAGGTGGGCATTAGAATACCCATCAACCAACAAAGTACCTATGGCAATCAAAACAGGAAATAAAGTGATAACAGGCTATAACATGGTAAAACCCATCTTTCAACACTTCAGAAGTAAATTCACAACAACCAACCAATAGAAGATCCCAGAAAATTACTTTGGAAAACCAGAAAATGAAATCTCTTATAAAATAGAAGATTTTGCAAGAATACTCACAACATTACAAAGCACTTGTCACCCAGGACCACCCAGGATCCCAAAATTTATACTAACTCACCTAAGTCAATTTACAAATAAATTACTATGCCAATTAGCAAATCAATTTTCACAAAAATTATATAACATACAAGGTCTGATTTCGATATCAACTGTCCCTTTCATGAAAAAGATAGAATCCATCTCAGAAATTACAAATTTAAGACCTATTTCAATGGAGCCCGTGGGAATCAAAATATAAAAAAAAATACTAAAGGAAAAGGTAGAACCCTACATCTTACCAATAATAATTGAACATCAATATGCTTAAAAAAGGTCTTCAATAGGCCAAGCAGCTCTAATATTTAAAACAATAGTAAATTTGACAATTAAAAAAATATGGGTCCATGGTAGTACAATTGGATTTTGAGAGTGCCTTTGACTCTGTCCCCATCAAAAAACTAATCAATCAAAAAAAAAATCCCCGGAACAATCTTATACATGATAGCCAATCTTCTCCTAAATAGGGAGATACACATTACACTAAATGAAAGAACATCATCCATTTTCTACCCTAACCATTTCATTCCCCAAGGATCTCCTCTAAGTACATTGCTCTTCACATTATACATAAACCCTCTACTTGAGAAAAATCAAGGAAAAATTACAAGGAATACAAATACCAAACACCAATATTTACATACTGTGATAGCATATATGGATGACATTACAGTTTTTTTAAATTCAAAGAAACAACTACATACACTTCAAAAAATAATAGAAGACTATATAACAAAATTTCATCTGAACATAAATACTAATAAATCAGCCATGTGGTCAATCTTTACTAAGGAAACCAACACACAAATATACCAAGGAAAACCGAGTAAGTTTCTGGGTTTCCCATTTCATTTTGGGGATGAGTCAGATGAAAAGAACAATACAAGACAAAATATTAACACAAGCAGAAAAAATCACAGACTCACTTGCTAAAGCATACCCTTCTCTGTACTCAAACATTGCTCTTTTCAACCAACTAATAATGACAAAAATCACATATTACCTACCAAGGATAAAGTTTACAAAAAAATTATATCAACAGTAAACTCTCTGTGCAATAAACTACTTTGGAATAAAAAGGTGGTAGCCATCTCAATTAGGCAATTAAGCCAACCCACAAAACTAAATGGACTTGAACTACATACAATTCCAACTTTCCACACACAAAAAATAATAAACCTGCTCATTATAATGTTTACAAAGTTTCTAAATTGAAAAATAATAGATATAATATCCATTGGAGACCACTTCCCAAAGACAACAATATAACTACACTTTTAGACAGCATAAAAAATCAAAGGGGTAAAATAACTCTGACTAACCCAATTAAATACACATACTGGCACATACAAAGGCTGATAATGTAGACAATCAGATATCAACAACAAAATTGTCCTTGAAATAAAAATCCACAGCTCTTAAAAAAATATAAAAAGTGGTACCTGGAACTTAAATTCTTCGACTTCATAGTCAAACTAAATCTTGCCTACATCACATTTTATCCATTTTAAACAGTTCCATATGAAAATATACCCACCATGCAGATTGTGCCAAAGAGAAGAAAAAACATAAGATCATTTTCTAAATGATTGTCTGGGATTGGAAAGGGTAAGACAAATAATGATAAATACCTACCATCAGAAAGACACAACAATGGCAAAAATTCTCCAAGTATACAAAAATAATGCAATCCCAACAATAAGAGCAGTGATGTTTAGCTTGTATGCATATTGGTTCCACCAGATGTAAATTCAATTTCAACTACAATGCAAAACAAAACCTCAATATTTTCCACCACAAGCTAGAAAAATAAAAGAAAGGGATAACATGCTAGCACCACCAGATATTTTTACTGCAATGTGGTCACTATTTAAACTAAAATTGACACTATAATTAAAAAACAAGAAA
Organism: Epiperipatus broadwayi; assembly: GCA_028023455.1. NCBI lineage: Eukaryota > Metazoa > Onychophora > Udeonychophora > Euonychophora > Peripatidae > Epiperipatus > Epiperipatus broadwayi. Next base: position 3,687,330 of record JAQFVV010000078.1, on the reverse strand, counting down.
AGAGATATAGAATAACACAGCCACAAAAAAAGAACACAATATACCAAAACTGGCAAGACACACCCATGACAGGGTTCACCAACATAATGTATTTTTTTAAAAATTAGATAAACTGAATCCAAACAACTTTCGATACCTTAAAAGTAGCAAAACACAACATAAAGAACTTAAGAGAAAACTTCTTTTTTTTCTTTTTATATGTAAACAATTTTATTGCTCAGAAGAACTGTATAGACACAGGGAACAGACTGATGCGTACTGTGTAAGCCCAATCTTATCGATGTAATCATTGTTTTTTGATTAATAAAGTATGCTTTGAAACATAACATATTGCTTTCTTAAAAGGTTAAATATTAGCATGTTCCATATGTATTAATAATGCCAGTTTAAAACAGATTTGGGCTTTAGACCTGAGACACCACCATATATGTAATAATACCATTTTAAAACAGATTTGGACTTTAAAGCTAAAATACTACTTTAGTAGTTGACATTTTAGGTGCTGTGAGGCATAAGTATAACTTACATTATGATGTGAGATGGTTTGTAGTGGTTCTTGTCTATGAAGCTTCCTTTTCAATGTATTAATTTTTAAAAATTCTAAAGATGTCAGCATTATAAGAACCTATACAGACTTTGCGTGTGTTTGGCAGCACCTTCTATTGTTATGACAAAGCTATGAAGCAAGTGGCTTAGAAATGAGATTTGTGATTGATTGATGCTTTAGATTGATTTACTCTGGTACTGAAGAAGAGGTAAAATCTGACTTTTAATAATTGCTATTGATTATGATGCAATCATTTTTTGTAAAAGACTATAATTAAATCAAAAACTATGTCACTAGTAAGGGAGAATTGAAAGTAGACCAGCTAAAACAAAATAGATTTTATGAAAATTGTAAGTAAAATGTTTTAATAATAAATAATGTATTAACTTATAGAATTTTTTGTTTCTTTGATGCTAACTAATTGTAAATATATCATTTTTAATAACATAAAATTTTAATATCATATTTTGTTCTGATTTTTAGAATAGAAGATTGGTATCACATTGTTTTCAGATAAGAACTTAATTAAGATATTTATTTCTATATGTTTTAAATGTTTTTTCCATACAAACATTTGAAAATTTACATACATTACATAATAATAGTAATAATAAAAAGTCAGATGTCACATAACTTATATATAGCTTGCACTTACAAATATGTAAAATTAAGAGCATGCTAATGAGCTCTAAACAAGCTTTTTTTATTTATGATAAATGCTACTACAAAAGAAAGCTTTCAAATTATTTTTATCTTGGATTGTCCCCATTCCCAGACTGGTTTCAACCTATGGGTCTCTTCAGTGAGGAGTTGGGACATTAGATTCAAAAAACCAACTCAAGCAAAGCATTTATCTAAAAGTTACTTGTTAGAAGAAGATCCAAGATAAAAATGATTTGAACGCCTTCTTTTGTAGTAGCATTTATCATAAATAAATAAAAAACTTGTTTAGAGCTCATTAGCATGCTCTTAATTTTACATACATTACATAAATATTATAATATATAGAAAAAAATTTAATTGTAAAAATGAGAGTGGCATTTTGTTTAACAAAATAATATTTGCTAGCTTCTATTCAAATATGATAGGTGGCGCAAAATAGATCATTGTTAACTATTGTATTTCTTTAGTATGCTGAATCTAAAATACCTAAAGATAACATTACAGAATATAAATAGGTATTGAATGCCATCATCATAAAAATAAAAATGTTATTTTAATATTATATTTTTAAAGGTTGTCTAATAAATATTATTTAATCTTACTTTTACATTTTGGGTATTATAATGTGCATTGATAGTTTGTAAAACGATAAATAAAAGATATTTCTAAAACAAAAAAATGTCCATAAAAAGTGTTATTATTCAAACAAATAAGAATATTTGACAATAGTAATATATGCACAATGATAATTATATTGTTTTTTTAAATATTAATAAATTATATTAATATAGAAAATAATACATGATCTTATATTCCTTTTTTTAGTAATATAATTGTGTCTTCTTCTTTTTTCTAGAACTCAATTTGGAAATACTATGGAAGTAAAGCAGTATTGACTCGTAAATAATAAAATTATTTAAATCAAGATAATTATTAAAATTATTGTGTAATTATAGGGAATTTGAATCCAGATGTTCAATTTTCCTTCAGATATCCATTCCCCCTTATATAACCAATACACATGACCAGGTACATGTGAAAAATATAAATGATCCTCAATATTCATATTTCATGCTAAACCAGCACTTATTAGTTAGTCCAAATCAACATCTCCCATATATTATGGCTGCAGAAAAGAGTTTGCTATTAACTCAAAGGAGACCCTTTGATTCCTCTTGGAAGGAAACCAAGCAGGGCAAATTCCTAATGACCACTCCATACATTCTTGGCATTGGAGCTGTTATTATTATGTGGTTATTCATATAGTATACGAACATGGATGGCTGCTTACCAGCATGCATTAGCCAGTGTGGTGAGTTTATTGGCTTTTTACCTCCGAGTTTAAGAATATTTTTCCAATATATACAATCATGAGAGACAAAAATAAATCATGGCCCTTATTTCCAGGAGGCTGTAAAGTCACCAACCAAGGCTGTTATTGGTGGCCAAAGGCAGAGGGTGTTAAGAATCCTCTGATTGCAGACTCATTTGATGACGACTTTATATTTAAGTACTTACAACTGCACATCACTTTTCAAGTAAAGGAAGATTGCAAGAGTTAGAAGAAAAACTGTCTTATATTAAATGAAACATTATTGGACTTTGTGAAGTTTGAAGAAAAGGTGAAGAAACAATTGATGTAAAAAGTGGACATATACTCTAATACAAAAGCATAAATATTGGAAATATAAGTGGAGTAGGATTTATTATAAATAAAAAATGGAAGAATAACATTGTGGAGATTGATTGTGTATGGCAAGATTAGTTTTACAACTTAATAGCAAATACCAAATGCAGATAATTCAGGTTTATGCCCCAACAAGTTCTCATAGTGATGAAGTTATAGAAGATTTTTATATGGATGTACAAAAGACTTTTGATCAGAGTAAACAATTTAAAATTGTTATGAGAGACTTTAATGCTAGAATTGGTAAACAAATGAAAGATGAAAGTGCTGTAGGTAATTTTGGTTATGATAATAGAAATGAGAAAGAACATAGACTGGTGGAGTTTGCAGAAAAAAACCTTAATATTATGAATTCATATTTTGAGAAAAATGTTAAAAGGAAATGGACATGGAAGCATCCAAATGAAGGTACAACAGAATTGGATTATATTTTGACTAACAGAAAATACATATTTCAAGATTGTAATGTTCTTAATAAATTTAACACAGGAAGTGATCATCGATTAGTAAGATGTAAGATATGTGTTCATGCAAAACTAGAGAGACAAAAATTATTAAGAAAAACAATATTTACAGTTGATATTCCTAATCTTCATAAACATTCTAATGAATTTAAATTAGAACTTACAAATCGGTTTCAAGTATTAGTAGATTTTGAATATGATTCAGATTTGAATGACATTAATAGGAAATAACTGATACACTTTTAAAAACTGCAACAAAGATAGCTGGTAGAAAAAAGCAGCAATTGACCAATAAAATTTCTACTAAGACTACAGAATTTATGAAGAAAAAAGAAATATAAGGATATACAACAATGGTGCATTAAAAAAACTGAATATCTTGAATTTTGTAAAATGGTGCAGAAAAGCGTTGAAAATGATATAAGAAAGTATAATTGTGAACTAGCACGGAAAGCTGTAGAAGAGAATAAAAGTCTAAAGAGTGTAAAACAACATTTTGGTATTGGTAGAAAATTTATATCTGCAATACGAAAAAAAGATGACATTATTACTAAAAAGAGAGATGACATCATGAAATGTGTAGAAGACTTCTATCAATAATTATATAGTAATAAAGAACAAGTGTCTCCTATACCTATTATATCTTCCGAATTGTCCAGAATTTTGAATGAGGAAGTGAGACATGCAATTAAATTTACGAAGAAAGGGAAGGCTCCAGGTAATGATGGAATTATAATTGATATATTATAAAAAGCAGGTGAAGAAATAGAAAAAATTTTAGCAAAGTTATATACCAAATGTCTAAATGATAAAGATGTATCAGATGATTGGAAAAATGCAATATTAATATTAATATTTAAAAAAGATGATAAAGAAGATATTAGAAATTACAGACCTATCAGTTTTTTATCAGTTTTATACAAAATTTTTACTAAGATAAATACAACTCATCTACAGAAAACACTGGATTTTCACCAACCAATAGAACAAGCTGGATTTAAAAGTGGTTTTAGTACAGTAGATAATATCCAGGTATTGAGAAAAATTATAAAAAGGATGAAGATTATGAAAAGGCATTTGATTCTATAAACATTTCTTCAGTGATTAAAGCATTGGATCATCAAGGTTATCCAGAATATTGTCATATTTTAAAGAATATTTATAAAAATGCAACAGCAACAATTACATTACATGATGATAGTAGGAAAATGAACATTGAAAAGGGTGTAAGACAGGGTGACTCCATATCTCCAAAACTTTTTACAGCAATGCTGCAAGAAGTATTTTGTGGATTAAAATGGGAAGCTAAATGAGTAGAAGTAAATGGAGATTATTTAAGTCATTTAGATTTTGCAGATGATGTAGTTGTTTTTGCAAATAATGCTTTAGAGCTACAGAAAATATTGCAGGAGTTATCAAATGAAAGTAGGAAGGTAGGACTAAAGATAAATGTTAAAAAGACTAAAGTAATGTTTAATAGATTTTTTTCAAAATATGAAAATAAAGATTGATTATGATGAGTTAGAAGAAGTTAACAGTTACAAATACTTTGGTCAGATTATTAATATAGATCGAAACATAATGGATGAAATTAATCATAAAATTAAACTTGGTTGGAGTGATTTTGGTAGAAATAACTTGATACTAAAAGGAAATAGGCCTATGTGTTTGAAAAGAAAGGTTTTTAATAAATGTGTTTTGCCAGTTCTTACTTATGAATCTGAGACTTGGACAGTTAATAGAAGAGCAATACAGAGACTTCAAACCACCCAAAGAAGTATGGAGAGATGCATGTTGGAAATAACAAGAAGAGATCAAAAATGCAATGTATGGGTAAGAGAACAAACCGGTGTTAATGACCTCATTGAAAAAATTAAAAAACTGAAGTGGAGTTGGGTTGAACATATTGCTAGAAGAGATGATAATAGACGGATAATTGAAAATTTAAACTGGATTCCAAGAGATTGTAAAAGACCCAGAAATAGACCACATGTGAGATGGATGAATGAAATAAGAAAGTGTGCAGGGGTGATGTGGAGAAGAGAGACCTTCATCCTGCAGTGGATTGATAATGGTTGATGATGATGTATATTATAATTGAATATATATATTGAAGCAATGGATCTGAAGTCCAATCCATGCTTCACATCTTCCTATAAACTTAATTAGTATTGTAGACCTAAATTAAGTTTATAGTTCAATATCAGCAGGGTTTTGCATTAGAGTTTAAAATAATTATGCTTATTAAATGTGTATTACAGTTAAATATTTTATTTTAAATAAATTTCATTCTATTGATAAAAATTGCTTAACCTATTAGTCAAACATACATATATATACATCTAGCGTATATATATGAGTTAATGCAAAATTCTGCTGAAATAAAATGCTTATGCTATTGTAAAATAATAATATATTGTTGTTCAAATTTTATTAAAATATTTAGTATGATTTGATTTTGAGATAAGCCTGCCAACATTTTCTAAAAGAATGTATAGTTGTAATTAGTGAGCCATTCAAGTGTAATTAAAGATGGCCTTCTCTTTCTTTCTTTTTAATTAAGAGAATTCAAACTTTGAAGTAAAAAAGTTAGAGTAAAAAAGTTAAAGTTATTTTTAGAAAGTGTTGCTTTGAAACAAAGGAGCATGGGGAGGCTTATCAAGATCTCAGATCATACAAACAATGGAAGGTAGCTGTCAGAGAAAGTATAAATAGTAGGGAGAACAAAAGAGAGGATTATTGAGACTTTTCCTTTTGAATGAGTCAGTTGATTCTGATTTTGCTTGTGAAGGCGATTTATTAAGATTTTTCTTGCTGTTTTATTCCAAGTTTTCTGGAGAGTACATTCAGAGTTCTCTTGGGAGAAATCCTTTAGATTTTGCTTCACATTTAGCTGGTGCTTAAAAAAAAAGTTATACAGCTGTCATTTTCACACAATGGAGAAGTTGGAACCGGCTCAAGTTAAAACCAACCGTATTTTGAGGAAAATGGATATGCTTGGCTAGGCAAATCATAGCTTTGCCTATCGCCGAGGTTCCTAAATACCATCCAAAATGCCTTAACATCCAATCAATAACCATCTGAACTCTATGCCGTGTCTGGAGAACTTTTCATGGAAGCCATACTTCATATTTTCATTGTCCGGACAAACACCTATCGTCGGTCGGATCAAGCCACGGACGCCGTAGGGAACATCACGGAAAAAGGACGGTATCGTATCTCCTAAATTAAACTATCTCGTATGCTACTTTTGATTCATATTGTCTTATTGTTGTATTGAATTATATGTATTTGCTATGTAAACATTTTATGAATTAACCGTAAATATATTTTGGGATGATCTAGCTATATGTAACCTTTTTACCTTCGCTATTCTTCCTTAGATTTAGTATTTCGTTGCGGTTAAATTTAATAATTAATTTTTTTTTTGTCATTTGAAATCACTTTCCAATTTTATTTATGTTGTTAATTAAATCCAAGTCAGTTTCTTTTGTGTGCCAACTTGATCTTTTTGATAACACCTCTTTTTTTGTCCGCCATTAGCTTGTCACGTATATTTGATTTAGCTATATACGTTCTAAGTTAATTTTAAACCCGGTTTTTCGCGCAAAGCCATAAGAAATGCTTTGCGAAAGGTTTTATTACCTATCGTACTTTATCGAGAAGATCGAGTTGGAAATTTTTAATAAAATTGGGAAGAAAAGAATTTGACCGCAAACCTATTAACTTGTTTTCTTTTTATTGTCTAATTAGTTTGTTGCAGTAATTTAGGGGAATAGCGGAGGCCATTAAAGCCTTATTCATATTTTAAAGCCAGTAATTAAACATTATTTAATTATCAAAAACTTGAGTTTCTTAGTCATATTAAATGCTTTATTTTTACTTTTCAATGATCCAGGCACGCATAACGCAAACACCAACACATATTTTAAGTACTTTACACATTTTAGCCTTTAGCTCCTTAGGATTTCCCGTCCATGTCTCTACCGCTGTTGCTAAGCTTTGTGGCCGGTTGAAAAATAATTTATGCGTGGCTCAGATGGTGTTGTTGGTTCGTGAATTAGCCCCGAGAATAGGCGAAATAGGGCAGAGGTTATTATATTCTTTATTTAATATTTCGCGTATAGTGGCCTTGAGGTACTTTCGCTTAGGACTCGAACTAGGTTAAACCAGCATACATAATCTGACTGTCACAGTAGATTTTTTTTTCTCCGCATTCTGGACGCCCATCGTGTGGCTTTTCGAAATTTTCCATACCCTGCAATGCCCTATATGACATTTGTATGTGTGTGGAATGTTTTTTTTTCTGTTTTAAATTAAGGAAAATATGGGTAGACGTATAATTTTTTTTCCGATTCTGACGCTAACAACGTGGATGAGTGTCATTTTTTTTCTTTTCTTCAAAAAAAAAAAAAAATTTTTTAATAGTACCCTGAGAAGCTAGTTTTAGTTTAATAATTTATATCAAATAATATATGTATAATTTTTTCCAAGTTTGTTTCCTAACGTGAGCTAAATGTCATTTTTTTTAACTAATTAAGAAGTTAAAGGTGTTATAAGCTAAACATTTTTTTTTCCGAGTTTGATATATATGAAATGAATATTGTATAGTTAAAAAGTTAACACGCCGTTAGTTTTTTTTTTGTGTGTGATTAGAAAAGAAGATTTCAGAGTTAAAGTAATTTTTTGGTAATCCTAATTAGTTTTGTCATGGCCAGTACGCCGTATTTTTTTTCTCGTATAAAGTAGATAGCTTCGATAAGGCGGAAGTGTCAAATATATACCCACCCGCCCTCCCTTAAATTAGCTTTCGTACTTTAGATTGTTTTTAGTATCGCTCAAATATGAAAAAGTTTGGGAATAATAATGTTTTTTTCGAAATATAGTATAAACGGTAGTGTTAATATTTTGAGTAAAAAAGTACAATTACATAATAGATTTTTATTTCCGTTTGGATAAATTTTTGTAAATATCTTAGATAATTTTTTTTTCGTTAATAGAATTGTTTTTCATAGATCGAAAGCTTTGATAAGTCAAAATTACACGTGTCAGTGTACGGTGTTAACAAATATTTTTTTCACGTTCCCTGCATTTCGTTTTTATATAGAATGAATGCTATAATCATGCAAAATTTTCGTTCACTGTTAAATATTTTGTAATTACGTGTCCTACCAAATATATATAAGTTTTGTTAATAAAATAGCAAACTTAATTTTCAACTTAATAAAGAGTAAATGCGTATGTCGTTTAATTTATATTTTTGTATAACATAGATGTCAGCCTCCCTTTAGTTAAGATTTTTTTTTTTCCCATTTCGGATTATGCTATTGAATCATTTATTGAGTAACCGTTAGGTGAAGACCCTTTGAGCAACCGTTAGGTGAAGCCCTTGTTTTTTTACTGATCGTTTATGAAGATTCCCCTAGTAACCGTTTAGGTGAAGACCCCTTACACTGTAGAGTTCTAAATTGCTGTGTAGCCTGAAAAAATAGGTCTATGTCTGCAATTGTGGTTTCCGTGTCATTGTTGTGACCAGCGTTACTTGCCTGAAATAATAGGAGTATGCGGTTTGCAATATGACATTCGTTCTAATAAATTTATGTACATAATAAAAAAAGAAATATTTGTATAGGTATATCTGTTTGTATATTCATATGTAGTCATATATATGCATATTTAGTGTGTACATATTCATATATATGGGTGTATATGGTATACACTTCGTTATAGTTCGGTAAAACCCGTTTTTATATAAATGTTTTTGAAACAGTTTTTGATCTCAATGCGTGATTTCTGTAAAATTGCTTGATAATTGTTAATCTATTTCGGGTTGTGACCAAAATGGTAGTTGGTTTCGATCCCAGGTTCATAATTCGGAGTGGCGGTTATCATGGGATTTTACTTTTATTTTAATTTTTTTTGTATATATTTTGTTTTGTTAATCGTACTTTAGGCTGTTTAAATTGTTTTTTTTGTGTGTCATGACCAAAACGGTAGCGTGGTTTCGAACCCAGGTCAGACAAATTACCGTACTTAGTTGTTATACGTCTTAGATTTAAATAATATTGTGTCATTTAAAATAGCATTTACTTATTCATCCAGAGATTTTTTTTTCGTTCAGCAGAATCAAATTAAATTTTTTTTAAAGTGAAATGAAACGCAAAGTAAAATTTTAATTGCATTGAAACTTTATAAACCCTTATAAATGTGTGCTTGGATCATTATCCATTAATATGTATATTTGATATGGCCATTGTCTTGTCGACTGGCGCCCTTCTCAAATAAATTTGTCGGCAAGTGCAATTTCTCATATCGGATATCAAATAGACTAAACTATACTAGATGATCAAAATAACAATGTATGCTTAGTGAGCCAAATAATGTTTAAACATGACTTATGTATATTTTGCTCACATATTTCGTTATATATATATACTTGTATTAATGTAAATGCATTTTTTAGTTGTTTCAGGTGTCAGAGAAAGCCAGGTCAAGCTGTAAGTGGATTATTTTAGTTATATTAACATAGCAATGGTATTTTAATAAAATATAAATAAAGTAAAGTGAGGAGAATAATATGTGGTATAGTTATTAAAGACAGACACGGCAGGATTTTTTATATTTTCATGTGTAAACAGATACATATAGGCATAGGGTTAAAATAGGACCTCGTGAGGTAGGCAAAGTTAGTTTCTGAAAACATAAATAAAGAATTTAGAATATTTGACTTATTTTTTTTAAAGAACAAAAAATTTTTTTTCTTCACATACAGGATATAGCTCCTAGATATACATAATACAATATACTTATATAGATTGTATTAAAATACGTTTAGAAATAAATTGTGACCTTGTGTAGCAAAATAGCAAAAAAATGGACCAACAGACGGACGCACATTATGACAGCGAGGAGGAGGTAGTACTCAATATTCCCAAGAGGCCAACAGGTACTCATAATGAAGAGTATAACTTTGATGCTTTCATCAAAGAAATGAGACATGAAAATGAAATGATGAGGAACATGTTCCAGCAATTCATGAATATGACATCTCAACGACTGAACCGTTTGGAGGAAAACATGGGTCTCCAGCAACAACATACCAGAACAAAAGTATGGCCAGATGAGGATACTCAGTTAAAATGGCAACAGAAACAAGATGATACTCAACCTAAATCATTGATCGATAATGAAGAAGAGAAGGATATGTATGCCTGGGACATGTCAGTCAAGCATCAAATACAGGAAGGAGAAGACAATGGACAGATGGATGTGGATAAAAAGGAAATGAACACTCATCAACAGATCAATCCAATCAAGGCGCAACAAGGTAACCAAATCCTTACGCCTATAATAATTAATCCGGTAACGTCTCCGGTGGCAAAATTCATACATATACAAGGTTTTAGAGGGGAACCGGGTGGAAACCCTAGACACCACCTTGATAGTCTCAAAATGTTTTTTCAATTTCAGAATATGACAGAACAAGAAAAGGTGGCGATCTCCAGTCATCATTTAAAAGAATCTGCCAGAGAATGGTGGAATACTCTATCTATACAACCGCAAACATTTATGGAATATGAGAAGGCAATAATGTCAATGTACTGGAGTGCAGAGAGGCAGGAAGGTTTGATGTATTCCATAATGCATGAAAGATACCCAGCTAACCATCAAGAGACTTATGCTCAGTTTTTTGTTAGGCAGGTAAATCGCATTAAAGCCCTAACTGCTTTCAATTATCCAGAAATGCAGATAGTGAGGATGATTAGGCACAACATGCCACCCTGGATAAGGAAAATATTAATAGGCACTCAAATGCAGGACATTCAAGGCACGATTCGGATACTAACTGACATTGATTATGGGAACTTAGAAGAAAACCAAAATGATAGGGTCATGAACCCGTCCAAAAATACAAGGCAGTATATACCACCGGATCCCGGAAAGTTTAGAAATTAAAAACATAAATATAGCTAGTCAGACTAAAACAACACGGACTTGATTTAAAATATAGGAGAATGAATGATGGATAAACCGTTTTATAGTAACATATAGAAAGATTATTAATAGTAGCAAATTAAACATTACAGTGAATAAAGAGTAGGCTTGAACTCACCTGGTACAAATTCTTACCTCTGACCTGAAGCAACAGCATTTTTTTTTAAACATTTTTTTTTTTTTGCTCACTAACTATTGGGAAATGAAGCAATGGATCTGAAGTCCAATCCATGCTTCACATCTTCCTATAAACTTAATTAGTATTGTAGACCTGAATTAAGTTTATAGTTCAATATCAGCAGGGTTTTGCATTAGAGTTTAAAATAATTATGCTTATTAAATGTGTATTACAGTTAAATATTTTATTTTAAATAAATTTCATTCTATTGATAAAAATTGCTTAACCTATTAGTCAAACATACATATATATACATCTAGCGTATATATATGAGTTAATGCAAAATTCTGCTGAAATAAAATGCTTATGCTATTGTAAAATAATAATATATTGTTGTTCAAATTTTATTAAAATATTTAGTATGATTTGATTTTGAGATAAGCCTGCCAACATTTTCTAAAAGAATGTATAGTTGTAATTAGTGAGCCATTCAAGTGTAATTAAAGATGGCCTTCTCTTTCTTTCTTTTTAATTAAGAGAATTCAAACTTTGAAGTAAAAAAGTTAGAGTAAAAAAGTTAAAGTTATTTTTAGAAAGTGTTGCTTTGAAACAAAGGAGCATGGGGAGGCTTATCAAGATCTCAGATCATACAAACAATGGAAGGTAGCTGTCAGAGAAAGTATAAATAGTAGGGAGAACAAAAGAGAGGATTATTGAGACTTTTCCTTTTCAATGAGTCAGTTGATTCTGATTTTGCTTGTGAAGGCGATTTATTAAGATTTTTCTTGCTGTTTTATTCCAAGTTTTCTGGAGAGTACATTCAGAGTTCTCTTGGGAGAAATCCTTTAGATTTTGCTTCACATTTAGCTGGTGCTTAAAAAAAAGTTATACAGCTGTCATTTTCACACAATGGAGAAGTTGGAACCGGCTCAAGTTAAAACCCACCGTATTTTGAGGAAAATGGATATGCTTGGCTAGGCAAATCATAGCTTTGCCTATCGCCGAGGTTCCTAAATACCATCCAAAATGCCTTAACATCCAATCAATAACCATCTGAACTCTATGCCGTGTCTGGAGAACTTTTCATGGAAGCCATACTTCATATTTTCATTGTCCGGACAAACACCTATCGTCGGTCGGATCAAGCCACGGACGCCGTAGGGAACATCACGGAAAAAGGACGGTATCGTATCTCCTAAATTAAACTATCTCGTATGCTACTTTTGATTCATATTGTCTTATTGTTGTATTGAATTATATGTATTTGCTATGTAAACATTTTATGAATTAACCGTAAATATATTTTGGGATGATCTAGCTATATGTAACCTTTTTACCTTCGCTATTCTTCCTTAGATTTAGTATTTCGTTGCGGTTAAATTTAATAATTAATTTTTTTTGTCATTTGAAATCACTTTCCAATTTTATTTATGTTGTTAATTAAATCCAAGTCAGTTTCTTTTGTGTGCCAACTTGATCTTTTTGATAACACCTCTTTTTTTTGTCCGCCATTAGCTTGTCACGTATATTTGATTTAGCTATATACGTTCTAAGTTAATTTTAAACCCGGTTTTTCGCGCAAAGCCATAAGAAATGCTTTGCGAAAGGTTTTATTACCTATCGTACTTTATCGAGAAGATCGAGTTGGAAATTTTTAATAAAATTGGGAAGAAAAGAATTTGACCGCAAACCTATTAACTTGTTTTTTTTTATTGTCTAATTAGTTTGTTGCAGTAATTTAGGGGAATAGCGGAGGCCATTAAAGCCTTATTCATATTTTAAAGCCAGTAATTAAACATTATTTAATTATCAAAAACTTGAGTTTCTTAGTCATATTAAATGCTTTATTTTTACTTTTCAATGATCCAGGCACGCATAACGCAAACACCAACACATATTTTAAGTACTTTACACATTTTAGCCTTTAGCTCCTTAGGATTTCCCGTCCATGTCTCTACCGCTGTTGCTAAGCTTTGTGGCCGGTTGAAAAATAATTTATGCGTGGCTCAGATGGTGTTGTTGGTTTGTGAATTAGCCCCGAGAATAGGCGAAATAGGGCAGAGGTTATTATATTCTTTATTTAATATTTCGCGTATAGTGGCCTCGAGGTACTTTCGCTTAGGACTCGAACTAGGTTAAACCAGCATACATAATCTGACTGTCACAATATATTGTGCCCTTTTCTATAGGTCAGTGATGGTTATAAGTGGTCAATTACTAAAAAATTTTAAAATTAATATTATATAGTATTTAAAATTATAAACTATGGTTAGGCAATAAAGGGTTAATATAATATATTTAATAATAAGTATTGTGATGGTGAGGATTGTATCTAGTTCTATATTTTTCTAAATTATTTTTCAAAATTTTATATAATCATTTTAAATAATATAAGTAGCAAATTTATTAAGACAGATAAAACTAGACTAAACACCGGAAATGTCTACATGACTGTCTGGAATATTTTATGTATAAGCACCGGTTTAAATTAATACAAATAATTAAAATATTTAAATAGTATATTATAGAGCTGGATGGAATTGTCACACATTATAATAAAAAATAAGTATTATACATTTTTATTAATTATTGTTTTGAAATTATTTTAAAAGATAGTTAAATTGTAATAGATAATAATTAATTTAAAAATAATAATAAGTTAATATTTAAGTATATTATGTCATGATTTTAAAACTTTAGAAATTGTTTATAAACCAAAGAAGGGAGTGACCAATAAAAAGATAGATCTTGGCAGACAATAAAAATCGCGCCAATTAATTGTATAAACTAGGAGAACAAAAATGTGTTGACTCCAGAGCAGAGGTAAAATTTTAAGCTCTTTAAAATTTCTTTCTTTCTTCAATTTATTAGTCAATTTTATTATAACTTTAATAATATCTTTGAAAGAAACTAACTGACAATTTAAAATCTTCCAAAGAGAATCTAAGAATAAAATTTTAAAAAAAGTTCTCATAATAATGTTTCACTAACTTCACAGTAACCTCCCAGTGGATTCTATTAAAATATAATCTGAATTTTAAAATAAAAATGGATAGATTCTTAAAACCAAGTTATAAATTTTATAATATTCCAAAAATGTTAATGTCGTTCGTTGATATAGTTGATATAGCGTATTACTATGAAAACTGCTTTCGTGCATATAAAATTAATGAAAGGACATTGTGCGCAAAGTTAATGAATATAATGGAAAATAAAAATAAATATTATTCGTATAAGAATAAATGGAAAAAAAGAATTGTTATTATTGAAATAATTTGAATTGCTTTCTTTAAGATGACCTGAGCAAATACTCTAGAAATAGTTAAAGATTGAAAATGTTGTGTATAAAATAATAATGAATGAAAGTGAAATTTCAAGAAAATACTTTAAAGAAGAAAAATATTTTGAGAAATAAATTAAAATATTGGATATGGAGAATGCAATTGGTCGAATGATTAAATAATTGTAGTTCAGCTAGAAATAAAGATGCATCAACGCGCCGAGGTAATATTCGCCCGAACATTAAAAACTTTGTGGGATAATGAAATAAAATGTTTTCTAATAATTTTGAATTAAACACTGAAACTAAAGATCGTCTAAACAGTTATTAACCAAAAGACTGTTTTTGACGAGGCTCCTCGTCGACATCTGAAATCACTCTAACTCAGTTCGTTTTCATACGAAAAAATTCGTTAAATACGTATTGAATTCGTTTTTAAAAGTACTGTACGATGGTGACATCTTCCGATTTATTTTAGAAGTAAAAAATAGAGAAAAAACGCATTTAAACCTAAACAAAGAAGGAACATTATTTGTGATTGGTTCTTAGCATGCTCTCAGCCGAAAAAGACATTCTGATTGGCTGGAAAGAACAAAGAAACTGCCTGATCAAAGAAAATAAAGAAAAACGCTGAGATTTTCATTTCGAATACGATTTAAATTATTATAAAATTATATTTATGGAAATTAAACATAATTTTCAGAGAGAATAATAAAAAAACAAAATTATTTTCGAAAAATATTGAAGATTTTAGTAAAAATATTGAAGTTGTAATAAAAAGAAATATTTACTTTTCTATAACGTAAAAGTCGATCTTTTTGTTTATATTATAGCTTTTATGTTGCCGATATTGATTATCTTAGAATAAATAAATAGCAATTTATTTTTGAAAGAACTTTCGTTGTCTTCATAACCTTAAAAATTAATTATATACTTTTTATAAACGTATCTGAGTTGAATTTAATATTATAGGCGAATATGTTTTAACAATAGGCTTTGTCTTCAGTTTGTGAGTTGGCCAATTAAAAGATTTGATTTTTATCTAATACAACCAATGATAAAATTAGCGGTTAAAGGGTTAATAATGAATGAAGGTGAAATTTTCTAGGAAAAAACTTTTCTAAAAAAAAAAAAAAATTTTTTAAAAAAAAAAAAAAAAAAATTTGTGGAAAAAAATTTTTTATTATTATAATTGTTGTTTTAAAAAAAAAACAACGGGTAAATTTTTCAAAATAAAAAATGGGGAAAAAAAAAAAAATATTTTTTTTTATTTATAAAAAAAAAAAAAAAAAAAAAATAAATGAACTAATTTATTTAAAACTTTAATAAGCAGAAAGAAGAACATTCAGACAAAAGAAGAAATAATAAATATTATGGGACTAACCAAGATTTACCGCCAGAAAAATATGTGATTATGGTTTAAATTATTTTCTTTATTAATCTAAGTTAAACATTAAGTTTTAGATAGCGATAGGGAAACAAATACATTAATTCGCAATATATAACATTATATAAAATAATATGTTTTGATTTTGAATGTTCAAATGAAATTGTATGTGTGTGGAAATTTTGTATGTTTGCGATGCTCGAGGAGAAAGAAACCTACTACGAACTCTAATAGGAAGGTAAAGATTATTTTGGTACATTTTATGGTTATTAATGATATAATGTATGTTTTATTTATTTAGATCAGCTGTGAATCGAATGAATGTAATGCAAAAGTTTTATTGTTGTAATTATTGTAAAACGCATTTTGAAAAACAACACTCTAAAACACTTTGAGATGTAATTAGATTTTTTAAAAATATGCATACGATAATCATTTAATGTGTTATTAATATAGTTCAATATAACCGATGGTTATGTCATATTTTCTGTTAATTTTTCCGATTGGGATATTTAAGTGTTATTTTAACAAAACGTAGATGTCGAACCTACAGTGTAATAAAGCAAGACAAATTGTTCTTATGGAATAGGGAAATGTTTTATATTAGTGAATTTTGTTTATTGTTTTAAAAGGTAGTTAGTTTTATCGATGTTGGATACAGTAAAAATCTTGAGAGATAGTTTGGGTAGTGACTTGGTAGTACGTGGAGATTCGGAAACCAAGAGGATGTATTAAAAAACTAGGATGCTACAGGGAATGAAATAATAAGTAGTTTTAGATGGTAATCAGCGTAGTTAACAAAGCCCTACGACTGTTACACATGTTGTCATGGACAGTGTTATTTTTATTTTTCTTGTGAATCTTATTAGATGTTTGGTAAAGCTGAGTAAATAGCTGCCACATCATGCTTATCACCAGGGTTATTAGACAATGAATGTCGGACCTATTCACACTGTTCCATACATTTTGAAGTATATATTTTGATAAGTTATCTATCTATCTTCCCAATATCCTATACATCTTTCGCTATCTTTATCTGTATTTCTTGCAACTACATCGTTATTTGATAAGTCTATTGAAAAGAAACAATAGATATTTTAGAATGTATGTCATGCTGTTATTTGAAATAAGAATAGTTAAGTATTAACAAAGAGTAGATTATGATTATTGAAAGAGAGATGCAGATATCCTAAGAAAGGAAGGAGTCAGAGAATTATTTTAATTTTTAAGAAATGAACTATAATTTTATAAAAATATATCCAAAGAGAAATATACAAAAATATTAAAAATGATTTAATGTTTTCTTATTGTTGATTATATTTAAAAATATAAGTATTGCATATTTAAAGAATGTAATAACATTCGATAATTATAGTATATGTGAAACTGAAACAGGTGATAATTAAACCCGTGTTATGGCATTATACATGAGTATGGCTTATGGAATAAATGTATTAGAGTTTACAAGCATTAGAGAACAAACGTTATAGGTAGTAATAATATTTGAACAATATGCAGAGTGACTTATATAGAGTTACAAGAAAATGTAATTTTTTTTTAAGAAGAAAACCCATATTGATTGTAAATTTATAATGTTTATAAATGATGTTTATCCACATATATGATTTATAATACGGTAACTTTAATATTAAAAGGTAAAGAATAGTATTACCCATAAAATAGTTAAAATAAGTAATATAATGAACCTAATGAGAAATAAATAAATAACTTATAAAAGGTATAATAATTTAAATTAACTATAAAAGAAATCTAAAAATGTATAATTCAACTATTGTAGGGTTAAAAGAAATGAGGATATCCCTTGTAAATAAATGTAAATAGATTTGTTTGTTTTATCTTAATTTTGATTGTTGTTAATAAAATTCTAAAATTTGTTTATTAAAACTTGTGTCTGAGTTTTGTTTTCTCTACATCATTGCATGAATTCACAGGGTATGTTTACAGTCATTAAACTAAGTATATAATTGTTTGCACAAAATATAAATAGAGAAGTATATTTAATCTTAAATATTTATTGATGTTTTGTAATTGAATAATTATGAAATTGCATTGCGTTACTGGTCATAAACCCATTGTCATAATAATTTGCTAAATTGTATGCTATTAGTTGCCACTTGCTTCATTTATCAGATTATCTAAACACTGCCACTTACTAATTTATTTTATTACTTAAAGATAAAAAAAAAAAGGGAGGATATTAAATTATTAACTAATTTATTAGGGTTATAAATTTGCGATAAAAGAAAAGCTGTACTAGTTAGATTAAACAATGAAGATTGTGATTATTATTATTATTGTTTTATTATTAATCTAATTTCAGAGTAGTAAATTATGACACAAAATCCCTTATCATATTTTGCTACCTTATTTTAATTTAACCTGGAATAAATTTAAGAACCTGAGATTATTTCATTTGAGCTAGATAATTACTATTATTGTTATTATAGATAAAAGATTAATACTTTAATTGTTAAATGAGTCTTAGTGATTAGAAGTTGCAGAAGTCATAAGAATACTATGTAGTTACTATATGTAATAGTAGTATAAGGGGGGATAGTGTTCTTATGCCATTGAGGTGGTATCCTATGGGATATTATCTCAATGTAATCTACTTTGTCACCCCTTTATTTCCACTTCTAGTCCCATGAATTCTGGAATAGTTATTTGAGTTAGTCTAAAACAGAACCTAAGTTAATTTTAAGAAACCTGAGCTAGTAAAGCATTTAATTGAATATCTCATTAATTATTAGAGCTAGAACCTGGTGAGGCGATTTTCACTATATTATATTATTTATTTTGGGTGGAAGTGGAGTACACATATACACGTAAATACACATAGGGTGAGAGGGTAGATTGTGGCGTAACGTGGTGGACTCGATGTGTACATGGTTACAAATAATTACGGGAGAGAGATAGGGCAGATGAGAGGTCAGAATATATATATATATATATCAGATTCCAAGAGATTGTAAAAGACCCAGAAAGAGACCACATGTAAGATGGATGGATGAAATAAGAAAGTGTGCAGGGGTGATGTGGAAAAGAGAAGCTAAAGATCGGAAAAGATGGATTAAACTTGGAGAGACCTTCATCCTGCAGTGGATTGATATTGGTTGATGATGATGATGATATATACATACAGTAATTAGATGTATGTAAAGTATAACTTTAAAAATTTTATCCACTTAGGAGCACTTTTGATTATCCTCATAATCTTTGTCGACTAACACTTTGAAAGACTAACTTTCCCACAATTCAGGATGGAAACAATCCTGAATTGTGGAAAAGTAGCCTTTCAAAGTGTTAGTTGACAAAGACTATGAGAATAGTCAAAAGTTCTTTTAAGTGGATAAAATTTTTAAATTTATACTTTACATATATGTAATTACTGTATTTATAAATATTCAATTATAAGATTATATATATATATTGATTTGAAAAAATACAGACATCGAATTATAATACTATATATATATAATTAGTGTTCACTTTATATTAACATAGCAAATCTTCAAACTTTAATGGACAGTCTTCAGTCAAGCATTGGTGGTCGTAAGGTCAGTGACAGCTGCTTTACAAGCAGTTGTCCCGGATTTGTGGGTTCACTTTCTGACTGATGCTATGACACGAGAAAAAAATAGCATAAACTTAAGTATATAAAAATCTACATTAATTTTACTTTTAAGTTATAATTTTATAGTATTGGGTTCATTTTCAACCACTATCAAACTGCTGAAGGATGAATATCTCTCCAAGTTTCATATAAATTCTCTAATTCATTCCTTTTTCATATCACACCACGAACTTTTTTATTCTCTAGATATTTTATAATATCTTGGGATCTTGTTTAATACTTAATTTCTCCATCCATTATCATTTATTCTAAAAATATATCCAGACCATATCTATTTCAATCTCTTAATTTTTTTAATGAATGTCAAAAATACTTATCTGTTCATTTATCAAAGAATTTCACTTTCAAACCTATTATTATTTCAACATATATCTCTCCACATCTTATTATATATTAAAGTTTAAGAATTTTTCTTCTCATAAGAAAAAAAAGACATAAAAAGCTTTGTTTTTTAAAAATTTATAATAAAACACTATTTATAATAAAACACTATTTTACATATGTGGCAAATATAAATTTTAAAAAATCATTTAAAATTAGTAATTAGTAATGTATTTAAAATTCTTATGTTAAATTAATTTTTGCTTTGACAATATATGGATAGCAATCCCTAGACTATTCAATAACACTCATGTCAACATGCACTATTTATTTAAAACATTCAGTAAGGGTATATATGCACAAATTCAGGCAAGCACTTTTATTCTATATGCACTATGGTGTACTAGATATACATTCATGTATGATAATAACCCTAGAAGACACCCAAACACTTTTTCGATCAAAATGGAAAGTATTAGAGAAAGGGACAAAAAATCACATCACAAAAAGTCTTTCAAGACACTTTAATGAATGAAAATCTTAGATTCTAGCCTAAAGTAATGACAATTGTTCCATTTTGTCACCCTAAGGAGATGATGAAAAAGAGACTTGAATAAACTTATATAATTTTTGCAGTTTGAGATTTCTGCTTTGTATGTATGTATGTATGTATGTATGTACTTTAATTTAAGATGTAACTGACTGTCCATTTAATTTTTCATATATATATATTTTTAGTAATTTTTTTAATACTCATTCATATTCTTTGTATATCTCTCATGTATGTTATTATACCATTGTTACTATACTAAATGTATCAAATTCCTGTATCATACTATATGTAATAAGTTATGTAACCCTTGATTGCTTAATAAAGTTCTCTAAAAAGTGAATTAATTTTGAAATTACACTTATCTTTACAATAGTAATGCAAGAAATTTTAATACTTTTAAGAACAAATTAGAGATAATAAAACAAAAACATAAAAAAATCACCCCATAAGACATTTTCGCAGCCATTAAATCATTTGTTCATCAGTTCTCTAGCATCTAGTGAGATGTATTATCTGTTTTCTATTTTTTTGTAAATGTTTTTAATAATAGTATAATTCACTGAATATTATTGAAAATACTCATGGTAGTATTCTTTGATTAGTTTTTTTTTTTTTTTTTTAAACTGAAATATCTGTATATATATTTTTGTTTACAATGAAATATCTGTAAATATATTTCCTTGAATAAAGTTCCTTCCAAAACTATAAAATATCAATGAAGTCATGTTACATTTCATGTACAATAAAAAAATATATACATATATTTTTTGTAAATAGTTTCGTATTTTTAAAATATACATATACAGAATAGTTTTAGTTTGATTAATTTTGCATATTAATATTCCAAGTATTATGCAGAATCAATAAATCAATATTTTACCATTATTAGTGATTAGAACTTGGATTGCTGCCTAATCTCAAAATACTTTTATCTGCTTACAATTTGGACTAAGACCACTACCTTTGATCTGGAAATGCTAGAAAATATCACAAAAATTATAAATTAATAAAAAAGGCCTAAATCTAACTCATCTAAGTATAAGTAATAATTGCAATAAGGTTATAGTATATATGTGTGGGAGATGATAATCTGGAACAACTGATGATTGCTGGTTTAGCATGAAATACGTATATTGGTGATTATTTATCTTTTCAGCATGTGTGCTTGAGTGTATCAGTGTTATTAGATAGAGTGGAGAGTGATGGGTCATCTGAAAGTCTGTGCTCATATACCCTATATTAATAAGGTTTTGTATAAATTTAAAATATTTTGATTTATAAAATCCATTTTACAGATTTCAAGCATATAACCAAAAATTACAATCATACTTTAATCCAATAAGTTTTTTAATTTTTGATGTAATTCTTCTTCTAACTCAGTGATGATTATTATCGATAGTCTTTTCTTACTAAGGACAGTCTTTCTAATTCTAATAACAAATAAAAAGAAAAAAAGTACTAATAATAAAAATAAAGAGTCCGTTTGTGGTGAACCCGTGGATCCCAAAAACATTACTCATGTCGGAACTTTATTCTGTTTATTTTTTATCTTAAGGTGCGGTTTTAACCTGCAAACATTTCTTTCTGAAAAGACTTTAATATTTTGTCTAATTCTAGTTTTCATGTTCACCCAGTAAAAAAATTATTTATAGTTTTTAAAATAATCTTTATAATGCCAATAAGGACTTCCTTTCGCAAGAAAATCTTTCTCAGGTGTAAGTCTTGTAAGTGTGTTTCTATTCATAGACTTCAAATAATTATTCCAGTGGGTTCATTATTGTCACTTCCAAAAAACTAAAGAACATTGTGATTGGTCTTTTTATCTTGCCATACTATTTTTAGAATAGAAAGACATTCTTAAATGACATTTCTTTAATGACATACTCTTTATCAATAGAAAATCCATGTTTCATATCCATACAACACATTTAATAGAATAACTTCCCTATATATAATTAATTTAATTACTGTAGGCATTTATCTGCCAGATATATAAAAACTGTTCACAATTAGTCTTTCTAAAAAAACCAAAAGATGCACCCTAAAAGTAGATCATGCAGAGGAATTTGAATAAGATTTGGAAAATTTTAAAGATTATCGTATTAATAAATATGAAATGGTTAATTCCCAAACAGTTATTTAGATTAAAAATAAAGGCATATCCCATGCAATGATAAAACTTTTTCAATTCTTTTAAATATAAAATGGAATAGTGTATGATTAATAGTAAAATACTACTAAATAATAATAAACTAGTCAAGCATTGGTGATCAATTGGTCAGCACATCTGTCTTACAAGCAGTTGTCCCGGGTTCATGGGTTCGCTTCCCAGCCGATGCTTTGACACGTGAAAAAAAAAAACGAAAAACGGGGGAAAATAATAATAAACTAAGATTTGCAGAGCTTCTAGACTTTTATCTGATTTGTGACAAATAGTTTTGTTGTTGAAGATCTGATATAAGGAATGATCTACGATTGACAATGCATCTTATAGCTTAACCTATATTATAAATAATCTTCATCAATACACATGTTTTTGTAAAAACTTAGCATTTCAAATGTATTCTGGAACATCAAAAAAACTACAAAGCATCAATTTGAACAATTTTAAATGAATTATAATTAAGTTCATCAGTTATCATACATTTATTACAGAACTTATAAGGAATTTTCCAAAAACTGATCCTATGAAATTAAAACGTTGGCTGTTATAGAACATTAAATACCTTATTCACACTAAACTTTCTAGAGGATGCTTTACCGCTTTAATTTATATCAATTATTTAACATTTAAACAATATAAGTAAATTTGCTCAAGCTTATCAGCCTGATTTAGAATGATGATAGAGTAGAAAAGTCTGAAACTCCAGATCTATAGATTATGGTTCCTGTTTTGTCACTTCCGGTATTCCAAACTTCTATGATTTATTTATTTAGTTCTGCTTAAAATATTTTCTTAATAAAATCTCCAATTACTTTTTTTAAAAAAACATTTAAATTTAAGAAAGCAAATAAAAACAAACAAATAAACAGAGACTCGTTTATAATTTTATTAACGGTAATGAATACATAAAAGTATCAATCTTCAGATTTTTGATTTTTCCATATCCTGTGCTCATTTATCAATGCTGTTTCCATTTTTGAGCAAGTATCTTTTTTACTTGCAAATTTGGGGTCTTTTGCACATAATTCTTCACAGTTCTCTACAACTAAGTGAGAGTTCATAAATTTATCTGGTCGATCTTTATATTTAGAATACATTAAACGATAAGTGGCCAAGGCTACCTCCGGATCAATGTTCACTTTAACCATTCTATCGTGACCTTTTTTAGTCGTTATAGTTGAATTCACGAACAAGACAAATTCTCTTGGTAAACTAAAACAAAAAGAATACAATCATTGCCTGTGTATATATATAATACAATTTTATTTTTCAGGTTTTCAGGTATACGTTTTAGCAAGCACTCGTTCACAAGAATCACTTTTTAATAAACAATTAAACGATTGCTAAACTTTAAAATTTAATAAAGTTTAAATATATCTATAGTATTTTTATATAGGCACTTGATATATACTTTTGTATTTTCTAAAAATCATGATCTTTCAAACGTAATTGTTTTTAAATTCGATCGATCGATCGATCGATCGATAGATAGATAGATAGATAGATAGATAGATAGATAGATAGATAGATAGATAGATAGAAAGAAAGAAAGAAAGAAAGAAAGAAAGAAAGAAAGAAAGAAAGAAAGAAAGAAAGAAGCAAGTAAATAATTACGGCAAAATAAGCATAAAATAAATTTATTAATCTGCTAAGCCAGGCTTCCAATACGGAGTACCTTTGCTAAAGCACGATTGAGAGGGAGATAGCAAAATATATCAGCATTAATTAAACTTGGCGTTAATTTTAATGAATATTCATGTATAATAACTGTAAGTGCAGATCGACAAAGCTCCGCATGTGTTGTCAAATTGAACGATCGGTATTTGTTGAGGGAAGAGACTGGCTTAACAGATTAATAAATTTATTTTATGCGTATTTTGACATAATTATTATTTACTTCCTTATTTGTATATCACATATTGTCTAAGCTATTAATCTTTTCTAATTTTACATATAGATAGATAGGTAAGTAAATAGAGAAATAGATTTGTAGATAAATTAGATAGGTAGGTAAGCATATAGATGGATATGCAAATTACCAATAATACAAAATCTCTAGTTAAAGAACTTTTTAGATATGAAGAATAAATATTCCTCCTCCTACCTTCCTTTTACTGTAAACTCATCTCTGCTATAAATTTTTATAAACATTAATTTACTACTTACAGTTTAGTCTGTCTGTAAATACATTCCACACAATATATAACTTTATTATTTGATTATAATAATTTAAAACTGTCAAGCGTTGTTAGCCGAGAGGTCATCGCAGCCGCTTTGCAGGGAAGTAGTTGGTTGCAGACGGTTGTGGGTTCGCGTCCCGGCCGATGCTATGACATATGAGAAAAATAATAATTTAAAACGATAAAATAAAATATATTTTATTTTTATATCAGTACAAAACTATTTTATGGCAGTGATTAAAACTTGAAAGCAAAATTATTTATTTCTACTTATTAACACTTTATTTTTTAATTTCTTATTAATAGTGCAGATTGCTATTATATTAACAATTCAATGTAATTTTTTTAAAAAATTAGTTATAACATTCGAGCTTCAGTTAGACTTGGTTATTTTTTTATTTGAAAACATGTGTAACAAACTAATTTATTTATTGTTGAAAGATTAAAGATTATCTTTAAATTTTTGTTTCAATAATAGAAGTTTTGAATATTAGGTATACATATTAGAACAGTAATGTGATGTGATGTAATGCACTGTCATTTTTTCTTATACAGAAACAGGAAAAGTCTCAGCAACTATGCTCAGAGAAACCTGTTAGCCACTTTACCTGCCCTTACCATCCCTATCCTATGTTTTTCATATACAGCTCCATCTTATTTCCACAACATAATCTTTGTCAACTCCATGGCCTTTATACCTAAATCCCTCTTATCTTTTCCCAAACCCAGCATAAAAATCAATACCCACTTTCTGTATAATCACTTTGCTTATATTTATTCTTCCACAACTTTATTATTTGTACCCTTTCTGCTTTCAGGCATTTACATCCAATTAACAGATGCCTTATATTCTCTATACCTTCCTTACGCAACTTGCAGACTAAATCGCCCACATTTTTCCATTTACATAGTAAACTTCCCATATAGTAGTACCATCCAGAGAAGGCTTTGGTAATTAATGGATGCAAAAAGGTTTGCACATAAATTTTTATCTAATGCCTACTCATCAAAATCCTCATGTTTAATTTCTAGTTTATGGTTTTCATCAGTGATGAGCCTTGGACCTGAGAGTACTACACCTGGATATTAGAATTTAATGCAACATACAGCTGTCACCTTTTATCTTTATAGTTAATTATAAAGCTGTGAGTGCAAAGCTCATTCACTTTTATAGTCATATAGATCTAAATACAGTTCCATATCTATACACTTTGATGTCATTGTTTTTTTTTAAAATCATATCCACCATCATTGTATAGGTAAAGTCACTAAAACATTACATGTTTTAACAGCTTGTTCAAGCATAGGAAATGGTGATCATGTGATGTTTTAGTAGGTATACAGATTGGGTTCTAAAAATGTATATTCATTTGAATGCCTGTAAATTTTATAGGATAGAAATATCTTTTTTTATGTTTTTTTTTTCATTTTAAATACAAAGATAACAGCTGTTAGAAATAAAAAATGCTTTTGGTAATTGTAGCTAGAGTGAGTACACCTGGGTCTTGTTTTATGTGGTAGATAGGTTCCACAGAAAATTCGCATTTAAAAAATCGCACAAAAATAAACTTAATTTACCTTGAAAAATGGGGGATAGGTGCTGTAATTTTCAGAATTCACATAAAAGCAAAGAAACAAGAAAAAATTACTTTAAAATTCACATTAAAAAAACAAGCAAATAAAGTATGACTAATAAAAAATTTCAAATATTTGAAAAAAAATAATACAAGACAAACTTTTTTTCCTTTTTTTATTACTATAATATTTAATTTTACATTTTTCATACATATTTTAATCATTACTGCTAGCATTCCTTTGTAATCTGATAAGAAATCAGATCCGATGTGATGTATTGTGGCTTTTCCTTAAAGGAAGTCAAGAATCTCTCAGCAATTATGCCCAGAGGAACCTGTTAGCCACTTTATTTTTATTTGTGATGTGATGTACAACTAGAACCACTTTCTTTCTTATGCTGTGTTAATGGTTTTCTGTTTCTATATTAAAAAAAATGAAATCGCAATCAAAACAAAATATTATACATTATCATTAGAAAGATTATTTTCAGTTTATAAAATCTTCGTTTTTTATTTTAAAAATCTAAAAGATTATTTATTTCTGTTATATATAACAAAATACATTTAAAAGTTTAAATTTTTTGAATATTTATTGCGATATTTTTATATGTAAGTATAAATCTATTATTATTATTTCCTCATTAGTATAAATAGGTTATTTACATAGAAGTTAAGTTCTAAATACAGCTTCAGGCCATATTCATGTTAGCTGCTAATATACCCTATATTAATATAACATTATATTTTTGAAAAAAAAAGTATTTCAAGTCAAAATAAGTTATTAATAATTTACATTTCTTGATATTTAATAAATGTAGTGAAATATGAAAGATATTAAGAAGAAACATGAATCGCATAACTTCAAAATCGCATTAAAATAATCTGCATAAAACGAGACCCAGGTGTATATGTGTATTAATTCTTATATGGCTATTAAATATATAATATTAGAATATAAACCTATTCATAAAGCAACTAAGTCTGAATACATTAATATAAAAAATTATAAATAAACTTGCAAATAATGCCACTTCCTTAAAACAAAGCCAATCTATTAATTAGACAAAAGATTGCCACTTTTATCTGACTTCATATTGTTAAATGGTAAATACTAAATCAAACATTAATACTCAAAAAGGTTAAAACTTTACATTCATGTTGATTTTTGTAATATAAATCAAACTAACTTACAGTTTCAAATAACAATATGAAAATTCTAAAAAGTCCATGAGTAAGTGTGTCATTTTGTTAAAAATGATTTTTTTGTTAGTCTAACTTTTGATTCATTGCAATAATATATTCAGATTTGTTCTTTGAATAAATGTATATTCTCTGCACATATATTTAATAGTTGTAAATTATTTACTGACTTAATAAAATTATAACATTTTTACTTTGATTATTATTTGAAATAGTAAGCTGACTTGATCAATATTTTAAAAAATTCCTGTTTTAATATAAAGTTTCAACCTTTTAAAATATTAGTGTTTGATTTGTCTACCATATAATAATGTGAAGATCAGAAAATGTGACCTTCTTTTATCTCACCAAACAGATTGATATTGATAACAAATATTGTGGATTTTTTGCATTTTTGCTAAAAAATTATTCTTTAGGAATCTGACTTTAAAATTATTGTTGTAATGCATTTGGACTTATATCCTCAGAATTATATATTTAAGAGTTTTATAATTCATGGTCATGTTAAAATTATTAGAATATGTATTACATTCTAAATTTTTAATTTGACTTATTTCATTAAGAATATATCTGTGACCCACTCTTCTATGTACATTTATCCTAAGATGCAAGCATGGATTTTACTTTAGAGAGCATTCCACATACTTGTATATACAACATGTGCATAGAGAAAAAAATATAAGTGCTTGTGAGTTTGGGAAGTTATCGGCATATTAATTCAATTCAAAAATATAAACATAATAAGCAATAAGGAGTACTAATAAAATATTATTGCCACACCAAAATAAAATAAAAGAATTACATTACTGAGGCTTAATGATAAAAGAAATATTATAGTAAAGAGTTTTTATAGAGAGTCAAATACAAATTTAAAATGAAGGAAGAAAATTACAAATCTTTTGACAATTAATTACTGGTAGCAATATCAGCTTTAAAAAAATGTATTATATTTAAGAAATCTTTATATGGAATAGTTAGATTAAGGTTTAGATTATTTAGAGAAAGTTTAAAAATTTTGTATGGCAGCATGATTTTATTACTTAATTATCAAACAATGGTCCTTGATTAATTGAAGCATCCATAAGGTTTCCTGGGGTAATTCTTAGCATTTCCATTTATTTAATTTTCAAGTGTAGTAACATAGTTTATAGATTTACAGATCCAGGATGGTATCTTTATGGAAAATGGCATTGGAATGACCAGGAAAGGTGGATTTTCCCTCTGCTCAATGCACATTGGATTGAAAATTTGGCTGCCCTGGAGTAAGTTGACCATTGCTTTTCAAAATAAGACACTCTTCTGCATTCAAATTTTTCCCTATTTATACTTTTATTAACTTTGATGGAATGCTTTTAGTTGTAATAACCTAAGGCAATTTTCATACCATTAATCTATGTAATTGCAGACTGGATGACTGCTTTTGTTTTTGTTAGTCAGAAACACAATGCAAACCGGCTGAAAATTTCTCTATGGATTGTTTTAAAATCTAATCTTAGATTTTAAAACCAACTTTAAAATGGATAAATTTTCCATTAATGACTAATATTGTATTTCTAAAATTATATGATTTCAAATTTTACTAATGGATTTTCAGACTAATTATTCTAATTGAATTTGAGAACATTTGACAGAATTGTATTAGCCTTTCTGCCCACCATTACATAAAAATTTATAACATTTTAAATATAGAATATAATACAGAGTAAATTGAAATGATTATTTTATATATATATAATCTCCCAGCACCTATTATATGTACATGTCATTTACTCACATATATGACTCTTGGTTATATTGATATTATTATTTATGTATTTATTCATTTATTATGTAAGATATCCAGAGATACCCCCATCAAGGTTATTTTGTAGAGAAAAAAGACAAAAAATTTTAGTGAGATGAGTGTGTTATATTTTCATAGCAGTTGGGCTTTGAATTTGATTTGATTTGGTGGTGGGAGGTAGGATAGAGCTGGAAAAGTGCAATCTTCATTTTTCCTGACTTAACAAAATAAGAAAAAAAATGATAAAAAAATCTACTTTATGTTTTGACGACAAAAGAACAAACTAATTTGGAATGAGGCTGTGCATCTATAAAATAAAGTGTTTGATTAATGTTAACTCAGTTCTTAAACCTTGGTACTGACGTATTGAGTAAGTGCATAAACCAAAAAATATATCCTGACTGTTCTAAAAATTTTAAACTACCTTCTTCCCCTATATATTATCATCATTATCTAGTGTGGTCCAATCTCTTTAGTCATTTTCATTTGTCTGTCTTTTATTTTTTGTGAACACTGTCTATCCATTTTTACCTGTGGTCTTTTCCTTGATCTTGAGGTATATCAGGTCTCCTTGTCCTGTAAAATGGTTCCATGGTAAGCTACCCATAATCTACTGAAGTATTTGTTTTTAGGACCATATTCTTTAGATGATGACTTGCAATTTCTCTTTGTTCATCATGGGTAGATGAGTGGAAGAAAGAGTTTTTTAGACTTTCCAGATTCTCCTGCGGATTTTCTCCTGGTTCCCCATAAAAAATTTGCACCTGCACAAGGTTTTCCATAGTCTCAGCAGCTGTTTTTTCATTTATTGTTTTTATTATCTGTGTTTCTTCCCTTTGTGAATTCTCATTTTCTTCAGGTTGCAGTCCTGGCATAGGTCCTGAGACTTCATGGGTTTTGTCATTCTTTATTGTGATTTCTTCTCTGCCACTATTTGTAAGTTCCCATTCAGTTTTTAAATTTTCTATTTTTCTCAAAAGCTCTTCATCGCTTCTTCCATCATCAAGTTTGCTTCTCTCCTTGCCTCTTCACTGTGCTTCTTTAACTCTTTGTTTTATTTCTTCAAGTAAATTCTGTTTCATGCTATGCATTATTGCTATCAGCATCTGATCTATTTCTGCTGCTTTTGATTCCAAATTTAAGTTATACAATAGCTTTATTGGTTCTTTGATGACTATTTCTGGACTAGGTGCTTCCACAGATTTCATTTTATTTTATGCTTCTCTGTTGTCATTTTGATTCTGCTCTGTCTTATTTTCATCCTCATTTTCCATTTTCTGGTGATTCATTCTACTTTTTATTTTATTTCTCAAAGATAAAAAATATATAATTCTTGGTTCTTTTATTTTTTTATTAATGGAGTAATACACCTTTCCCCCATTCTCTTGGTCATTTCTGACTTCTTACCATACTCCTCCATTCCCATAAACCCAATTTATACTTGATTGTTTCATTTTACTATGCTACAATGTTCTGACTCTACTTTTACATTTATCTAGTGTCATTTTTATCACTAAATATTCTTATTCTAAATCTTATCAAAATATTCATTTTTACTACTATTATACAGTTTTCTTTCACTTTTCTTTCTGGTCTTTTGCTTTGGTTGTTCTTCTGCATCTGAAACATACTTAATAATTCATCTATTTATCAATTATCATTTAATAACATGAGTACATATGGCAAAATAGTATCTTGAGAGTGATTATTTATAGTACTCATTTTTTAAATTGCAGTCATTGTTCTTGTTATTCTTTTCTTATTCAATCTATCACCTATTGGCAAATTTTTTATTTTTATTTCTGGGCACTATGACAACAGGGTAAAATTGGTATTACGCTGCATTTTCTGGGTTTTTAATTCATTTACATTATAATTGATTAGATGATTCACTTTTTCATCATTACACAAGATTATATATATATATATATTTTTATTTATTAAGGCTGTCATGTAAGTATCAGGTTTATAATAAAATAAATTT
This sequence comes from Epiperipatus broadwayi, assembly GCA_028023455.1. Classification (NCBI taxonomy): domain Eukaryota; kingdom Metazoa; phylum Onychophora; class Udeonychophora; order Euonychophora; family Peripatidae; genus Epiperipatus; species Epiperipatus broadwayi. The sequence continues at coordinate 3,655,775 of JAQFVV010000078.1, read as the reverse complement.
GTTATTATTATCTAGAGCTTAGGTTTTTATATATGTTATTCAGAGTGTGGAAAATATTCAAAGGCTCCCCGATTTTTTTATATAAAAACTGGGAGGGGATTTTATATATATATGTATAACTAGATACTATTCAGGGTGTATACAGTATTAAGAAACCACCATGTTGTGCTCTAAATCCAAAAAAAAAAATTATACATATATATTAAACATTATTCAGGGTAAAAATTATACATATATAGCTAGATATTATTCAGGGTGTGGGAATAATTAATAAATCCCATGACTGGGCATCCAAACCCAGGGCAAAAAACCTGTACCAATCAGTTTTGTATATTCATCTAACAAGATCTAGAATCTAAGCAAAAATACCTCAAGTCCAATCATGCACAAGATACATATGTCAGGAACACTCATGAACCCTGCCCTGTTTGCCTGTTTTCCAGATCTACCAACTTATGAACAACAATCCCAATGTTATCTGATCGATTTTATCTTTCTTGGTTGGCATCGCAAACTGACACTATGATGACGCCATTAGCATACTCATAATTACACAAATTTTAACATGTCTACAATATCTTGACCTTTCACATTGTTTAACAGATAAATATAAGCGGGATCTTATCATCTAGTCATGGTTACATAATTTGCATATTTAAAATATAATAATAATTGCTAAATAAAGAAACAATGACTTGATAGACTATTGGGTTATATATATCTAATTTAATAACGTGATTATAAACAAATGATTATTAAGCTTAATACAGTGATTATCCGGTTATTTCTCATTAGCCTCTTTTTTACATTTTATTGAAAAGCAGAGAACTTTATTTACAATTTGTTAAGTCATACATATATATTTATTGGTGTGTTATCTTGGTGTGAGCAGATTGATATGCCAATAATTAATTGAGTACATAATGTGAATATGATCTAATTAGTGCTATAATATAATGTACATATAAGATTCTTTAATCCACCTCTAATAATAAATAGCAGCACTCAATCGAATTTAAGCCAGCAAATATCATCTGGTTTTTATTATAATCTTACATAAATTTTTCTTAATTTTTTTTTTCTCTAGTTTTACATTAACATGCATCTTATATCTTACTAATCATTGGTCACTTCCTGTGTTAAATTTATTAAGAACATTACAATATTGAAATATATGCTTTCTGGAATCAGTTTATCTGTATCTTCATTTAGAAGTTTCCATGTTCATTTGCGTTTAACATTTTTCTCAAAAAAATGAATTCATAATATAAAGTTTCTCTTTTTCTGCAAACTCCGCAAGTCATTTCTATCATCATAACCAAATTTATCTACAGCACTTTCATCTTTTAATTGTTTACCAATTCTTGCATTAAAGTATCCCATAACAATTTTAAAATGTTATTATTTTTAAATGTCATTATTTTAGAATATTATTATTTAAGATTTCTATATTTCTCAGTAGATAATTTTTATAGTAATATGTAGTTTTCCTTATACTTTATGCAACCACAAAAATGTATAGTATAGTACATTTATTTATTCAAAAGTTATTTATATTATAAAAAAGTATAAAATAATTATTACTCAAAAATAATAATAATAATAAAATACATGTATGACAAATTAATATAAAATACAAATATATTAAATTGTAATAAAATAGTTAGCTAAATTGCCAAAAGAGGGCGGTAGTATTTAATCAATGATATTTTTTAAAAGATAGAGAATTTAAGTCTAAGAACATTGGTGGTCGAGATGTCAGCGCGACTGCCTTGCACTTGCAGGTAGTTGCCCGGGTTGCGGGTTCGCGTCCCGGCCGATGCTATGACACTTAAAAAAAAAAAAAAAGAACAATTTATTTTTATACAGCACACTATTTTATAATAAAAATATAATTGAAAAATTGTATTTAATGCGATTTTGCAATTTAAAATAATAATAATAATAGAATACATATATTACAAAAATATTTATAATGCTCGTGAGAGGCTACAAAAACTAAGACTGATAAAAAATGAAATTTATATATTGATAATTTTTATTAGTCATTCATTAGACTAGAGATTATGAATAATATTTCTGCAATGCAATTTTTAGCTACAAGAGAATATGCATGTAAACGGGAAAATATGGGCGATTTATTTTGTAAATTATGTAAGGAAGGAATAGAAAATATTAGGCATTTGTTAATTGAATGTAAATGCTTGAAAACAGAAAGGGTACATATAATGAAGTTATGGAAGAATAAATATGAAAAAAGTGATTATACAGAAAGTGAATTGTTGGTTTTTATGCTGGATTTGGAAAAAGATAAGGGGGATTTAGATATAAAAGCTATAGAGTTGACAAAGATTATGTTGTGGAAATTGGATGGAGCAGAATATAGGAAAATTTAGAGTGGGGAATGGAAAATAAAGTGGCTAACAGGTTTATCTGGGCATAATTGCTGAGATATTCTTGCTTCGTTTAAGGAGAAGCCACAATACATCACATCACATCACATGACAAATGCATGGAAAAAGATGTACGATCGTAACTTTCAATAAGTATGAATACAATAATAAAATAAATATAAAATTAATTTTATAAAAATATGTGTATTTATAAAATTATTTAGTCTTTCAACACAGATAGCATGTTGAAACTCTAGTAGTTGTTACATTCTATTACTATCTAGGTTTCATCTAGCTTTGTGCATTCTTTAATAAAAAATTATTCGTATTATTTCTATATGTTTACAAATACTATTGATTTTTTTATTTATCTAGAAGAAACTAAGACTCATGTGAATATTAGATAATTGCTACTTTCTTTAAAATAAAAAATGGAATATAAGATTCCAGGCCTAAAGACTTTAATTCCAGAAAAATTTCATCAGTAGTTTGTACTTTGATTGAATGTCATCAATCATAATTTAGAACTGAACAGAAATATAATAACTAATAATGCTTTAGACTCATGGTTAAACATCTGTTTCTCGGTCAAGTCTTTGACTTGAACTTCGAATTCACATTGAGTAAAATTCATTTTGCTGACAATCTAATATAAATATGTATCTAGATATTCTTAGCCAGAGAGTAAATAAAGATATAAAAATCACTTAAACCTGAACCATCCAGCAAATGGAAAATCTGGTGACAAGTATTTTCTTTCTAATATCTTTTATTGGAGGCTGTTGGGAAAACTTTTTTCTACATTGTGCGATTTATATTTTTAAAAAACATTGTTTTACCTTTTTTTTTATTAAGTTACTAAACTTAAAAATATAATATTCAAAATACGAATGTTCTTTTCATTTTCTCGAGCAAAATTTTAATTTCTGAAAAGTAGTCAGTAAAACATACTTGTCTTTAATGTATGCTTAAATATATTTTAATGCATAGCTAAACATAAAAAATGGTAGTGATATTAAGTTTTGTTTTGTTTTTTGATATGTCATAGCATCGGCCAGGAGGTGAACCCACAACCGTCTGCAACCAAGTACTTGCTTGCAAGGTGGCTGCGATGACTTCTCGGCTAACAACGCTTGACAATGATCTTAAGTTTTTGTTTTAATTTAAACTTACTTTTCTATCTCACAAATCAAGGAACTTGTATATATTAATAAAATGAGTTATTATGTATGTGTTAAAAAAGAAAAAGAAAATTTGAAAAATAAAGTCCAGTCTGGCAAAAAAAAGAATGGTTTTAGTAAGTTTTTTTTTTTTTTTAACCGTTAATTGTGGCAATGTTAAACAAAGATAATGTTTCAATTGTTTAATAATCTTCTTCAAATATCTAAATAGAAAAATTATGTATTGTGTTACTATCATATTATCTAATTTTATATTCTGTACAAATATAATTCTATTATATCTACATATCACATGATCACCATTTCCTATGCTTACACATGCTGTTAAATCAGTAACAAACTCTCCATATAGTAGTGCTACCCAGCACAAGCCATAGAAATCAATAGATGCAAGAAAATTTGGGCATAAAATATAGAATGATGGTGACTATGGTTATTAAAGAATCTGAGAGACCAAAATGTACGAATGCTGAACTAGGTTCGGATTGGTATGTATATACAGATGACTAAACTTGGATAAAATATATTATTGCATTCTCATTTGGATTCATAGCTTTATAGTTAACTAAAAAGGTAAAATGTGACTGCTAAGATCTGTGTGCAATGCTCTAAGATTCAAGGCTCTTCACAAGTAGAAACTTCTCTGGTAATATTGGATGAGTAGGCACTAAATAGGAATTTTATGCACAACCCTTCTTGCATCTATTGATTACTATGGCTTGCACTGGATGGTACTAATATATAAAGAAGTTAGTCATTGTTTTATATCTACAAATATACATTAAACAACTGTATTTTCGTATCAATAAAAAAATATAATTTCTATTATATTTTGAACTTAAATATAGACTTTCATTATAATTTCAATTTTCAAAAAATTATTTTAATATTATTTGTTTTTTACATTATACACACATATACATTTCTACATTTAATATATACAACTACATATATGTAAGTAGAGGGACTTGACATTTGGATTTTTCAGTCTATTCATCCTCAACCCCATCCCAAGCAACTGATATACCAGACCACACACATGTAAAAAATATACATGATCCTCAATATACATATTTTGTGCAGAATCAGCACTCATCAGTTGGACCAGATCATAATTTCTCACACATATGTACAATCAGTCCTCAGTTTATATTAAGATAGAATTTCCTCAAACTTTAACAGACAGGTTTTAATTTTCTTCCCTTTATTGAAATCTATCCATTAAAGTTAGAGGAATTGCTATCTTAATATAAACTGAGCATTGATTTTATATATATATATATATATATATATGTTTGAGAGATTATGATCTGGTTTAATAGATGAGTCCTGGTCCTGCATGAAATACTTATACTGGAGATCATATATGTTTTTTACATGAGTGTGGTCAGGTGTATTTGTTCTTGAGATGGAAGGCAAATAAACTGGAGTATCCTGAATCCAAATCCCTCTACTTACATATATGAAACATTCAGTATAAGTCGATCACATAGTGCCTTAGAATTAATAACTACTCTTTCTTGTTGCATTGCCAAATGTACACCATATAATACTAAATTGTCCAAGCACTTTATCACTGGTATACAATGCTTTATTTTTCTTACAGTTTACAGTTTTGATTGCCCCAGCAATCTTTTTCAGAACTTTATAACTCCTAATCTCAACTGTTACAATCAATTTTTTTTTTTTTTTTGGTAACAGTTTGATTGTAATAGTTGATGTTAGGAGATATAAAGTTCTGAAGAAGATTGCTGGGGCAATCAAAACTGTAAACTGTAAGAAAGGGTGGTAAATAAAGCATTGTGTAACAGTGGTAAAGTTCTTGGACAATTTAGTATTATATGCCTTATTATTACAAATTACATGTATATACATATCTATATGTTACACGATTATATTTTTCCTTTTCAAAATTGTTTTTGTTGAATTTATGTATATATTTTTAACTACTATCATGTTTTAAAAAGAATTTAAATTTATGTTTGTGAGAAACATAAAAAAATATTACTCTCACTAATGTACAAAAATAAGCTTTTTTTAGTAACTTTGTTGCTATTAATTTTAATAGTAATTATGCTTAAAAAAAATTTTATTTTGCACAGACTTAATTCAAACTGAAGTTCATATATGTGATTAATTAAGTTTTGCAATATGAGTTTCAATTTACTTGTTTTGTTTGCGTCTTTTTTTCATAAAATGTTAACAAAAAAAAGAAGAAATTGAAAAAATATTATAATAATAGAAATAAAAAAAACATTTTATTTTAAATGCTTTTATTTACTGTGCACTGAAAAAAAAATTGTTTCTTCAAACAAAATTGGAGTTTTTCAATTTAACTTGAAATAAAAGCATGGGAGTTCAGAAATTAATTGAGCTTAATAAGGAGCCCCCAAGCTTTTATTTCAAGTTAAATCTAAAAACTCTAATTGTGGTTGAAGAAACAGTTATTTTATTTCTTTTTACTGCACAGTCTATAAAAGCATTTAATATAAAAAAAATTATTTATTATTTTTAAGTTTTTAGTATTGGCACAGCAAATGAAAATGTAAAACTATTGACAGAACATTCATGGTTAATATATATATATATTGTAACTATCTGGGTTACATGGCACACAGCAACATAGTTATGTGTGTGCACATATATATATATAAAATAAATAAAATGTCCATTAATTAAAACAAAATTGTAATTATAATTGAAATAATAATATTTAACGGTTTACAAACTATTATAAACAATCCTTAAATCCACAAAAGTACTTTTGGTTAATTTCTTAAACCTGCCTCAACTGCCATTAAATTCAATTTAATTTAAATTAAATTGAATTTAATGGCAGTTGAGGCTGGTTTAAGAAATTAACTAAAAGTACTTCTGCAGATTTAAGGATTGTTTATAATAGTTTGTAAACCGTTAAATTTATTATTTCAATTATAATTATATATATATATAAAGTAAAGAAAAAATAAAAATAAACACAGATATAAATTTTTGGTAGATATTTTCAGCAGTTTACTTGGAATAAAGATAATAAATAAAGGGTAAAATCACTCCAAATTAAAACAGAATTTTATTAGGAAATAAATATTTTTTTAAAAAAAAGGTCTAAATATAATATGATTTTGAAATTTAAAAACAAGCAGAGTTTATTTTTGAAATCTTTTAATTAAAACTTGTATAAAATATCTATTTTTTAATCAATGCTTGTATGCATTTCTATTATTTATTTTTAAAAATCTTTGATAAGATTTCCAAATGTAGCTTTTTAATTAAAAATGCTTTTGGATGGATTAAAATTGCTTCCAATCAGCAGAGATAAGAACAAAAACACAATTTTTAAATTAGTGTTGTTGTCACCTCAGTCTAAGTCCATAAAAGGTTTGGATAAAATGATTATTTCAGTTTGGATTTAATATTTTGAAAAGTAGCTGGCCAAATTGGCCAGATGCAAAGTCTGAATAGGAGTTTTTGAAAAAAAACAGTCTGATTAATGTTTTTTGAGAAGCAAATGGCCAAATTAGCCAGCTACAAATTTTGGATAGTAATTTCTTTTAAGACAGTTCTTGTCTTAACATTTTTGTGAAGCAGTTGGCTAGCAGAATTGGTGTTTGGAGAGTTATAAAAAACAGTTCTTATGAAGATGTAGCTGAAGTCAAGCCAGTAGATCCAGCAGTAAAAAGTCTACTAGTTCCATATACTGGACTTGGAGTTTTGATTCATTTGAAGACTAGTCAACTTGAAAATGACTAAATAACCTGTACAAATGAGTTCTAGAAGACAGTTTGATAGCATGAAACTCATCAAGACCTAGACAGAAGGAAGAATGCCAACCATACCTGAATTATTCTTTTCCTAATGTGACTATAAACCAATTTCATCCAAACCATATGTTATTCTAGCTATGTGCAGAGTAAAGCACAGATAAATGTATGTACAATGGTAAGTATCATATATATGCAAACTACCAGATAATAATTTGAATTTTGTATTAATCACATATATGTAAATCACAATGTGATAATTTGTTATTATTGCATGCTAATCAAAATCAGAAGGCTTAATTGATATGCATGGCCTTATTACAGACCTTAATATCCTTTAATTTTATTGTTAATAAACTTGTATTCAATTGTTAAAAATTGTATTGCATCATAATCTCTTGGTCACCATAATAGTAATAGAGCTTATTTTCTCTGAGCCAGATTTGAGCATGGGATGAATCTATAAATGGGGATATATTCAGTGCTTTAAGGGCATTCAGTTAACAATGGTTCTATTTTTGCATGAGGAGTATATTGTTCAAAGTCCTTGTCCTATATTTCATTTTCTCTTTATTACAATTTAATTTTATAGTTGCCCAAGTGGCCAGAGCATTGATGATAATCAGCATGTTTTAATATCCCAGCATTATTGTTTATATTGTTCTGGTTATGTATTCTGATGCTCTAGCACTTAAGTGGTACATCCAAAGTTATTTTTAAATAAATTCCACAAGCTGGCAAGGGCTAAATGCTTGGTCTGGTCTATAGAAGATTCATTTCCAATTCAATCACTAGATTGACTGTTGATTTATATTTTTATTGTTCAAATCCAGCCACAAAATGGACTGTTGATTTTATTTTATTATTTGATCACTCATAATAATAAGTATTGTTTTATTTATTATAATGCTAACTGATTTATAATTATTCTTGTAGTTGCTCTTCTGAGTTAGCTGGCTGATCTCTCAGAGATTTAATGGATCTCATGCTATCTTTAATATTTTCCATCACATGTATTTATGATTATTAAACATTATTTTAATAATTAATTTGATATTAAAAATTTATATAAATTTTAATTTTATAATTTTTGTATTTTGTACTTGGATTGTGATGATTTGCCATCACCCCAGAGATAACCATTCTTAAGACCACCCCAAATATCCCATCCTGTTACAAATTGCTACCCAGCTGATGGCTTATGATGTTCATGTACTGTGGAAATCTTTATAGATGACTACCCAATGCAAGGCTGAATAGTCATCATCAACCCCAGTACAAAATACAAAAATTTTAAAATTAATATTTATATAAATTTTTAATATCAAATTAATTATTAAAATAATGTTTAATAATCATAAATATATAAGTGATGGAAAATATTAAGAAAGTCATGAGATTCATTAAATCTCTGAGAGATCAGTCAGATAACTCAGAAGAGCAACTTCCAGGATAATTATAAATCACCAGAATTATAATAAATAAAAGTAATACTCATTATTATAAGTGGTCAAATAATAAAATAAAATTAACAGTCCATCTTATGGTTGGATCGGAACAATAAAAAATATATAAATCAATAGTCAATCTGGTGACTGAATTGGAAATGGGTCTTCTATAGAACAGGCCAACTATTTAGTTCTTGCCAGCTTGTGGCATTTATTTAAATATAACTTTGGATGCACCACTTAAATGTTAATCCATCAGAATACAGAATCAGAAAAATCTAAACAATAATTCTGGGATATTAAAACATGCTGATCATCATCAAGGCACTGCCACTTAATGCCATTCATGCACTGATGAACTATAAAATTAAATTCTTATAAAGACTAAATTAAATAAAATATAATGCAGAGACTTTGAACAATATACTCTTCATGCCAAAACAAAACCCTTGTCAACTGAATGTATCTAAAGTACTAAATACATCCCCATTTATATATTCAACCTGTGCTCAAATCTAGTTCAGAGATCAAGCTCTGTTACTGTTATGGTAACCAGAAGATATGATGCAATACAATTTTTAATAATTGAATACAAATTTATTAACAATAAAAAATAATGATATTAAAGTCTGTAATAAGGCTATGAATATTAATTAAACCTTATGATTTTGATTAACATACAATAATAACAAATTATCATATTATGATTTACATATATGTGATTAATGTAAAATTCAAGTTATTATCTTGATTTATAATATACAATTAATATATTTCAATTGACATTCAATAATGACAAAAAATTATTAAACTTTACATTTATATCCTATATGATAAGAATTGACATATATATGCACACATAAATATGCAGTACAATTGACCTGGTTTACAATCGTCATATAAAATAATAAATACATGATTAAACTTTTCAATTGTATAAAAAAATACTATAAATGTTTAAAAATATACACATATGTGTGTGCATGTATTCATGTACTTATGTTTACATCATATTTTAATTTAACAGTAATAAATTATATTTTCATAATTAATTTCTTGATTAAAATACATTAATATCACACATGTGTGTATCAATAATAAAAAAATTTAAAAATCAATTTATCAAATTCTATTACAGCTTGCTTTCTTTTTTTTTTTTTTGAAAGTTTATAAAAGTTATTTTCTTATTGAAAATAATATCAGGTTTAGTTAATTATAATCCTTTTAGATTTCTTATTTGTTTCAAAAATAAAACCAGCCTTTAACAGCCTATTTAAGGGAAAACTGTTTCATAGAAGTTTTAGCAAGAGTTTAATAGTTTAATAGTGTAATCACTTATCTCTGAATGCATTAGAAGCCATGAAATGTGACTTTTAAAAACTTCTATAGAACTTTGATACAGCATTTTAAACATTTCTCTTAAAAATGAAGGATATTACAGGTCACATGATCGCCATCTCTTATACTAGCACATAATTGTTTATAAATAAACTCTTCATACAGTAGTGCCACCCTGTTCCAACCAGAGTAATCAATAAAATTCCAGAAGGCTTGTGCATAAAATCCCTATCTAATGCCTATTCATCCAATATCTCCAGACTAGTTTCTGGCTTGTGGATTTCATCAGTGAGGAGCTTTGGACCTAAGAGCACTGCACACTGCACTACATCTTAGTGCTCTTAGATCCAAAGCTCCTCACTGATGAAGACCACAAGCCAGAAACTAGTCTGGGGATATTGAATCAGTAGGCATTAGATAGAGATGTTATGCACAAGCCTTCTTGCATCCATTGATTACTCTGGTTGGAAAAGGGTGGCACTACTGTATGGAGAGTTTTTTCTTGTTTATAGACATTACAGGAACAAAAAATTAATCAATATAACATATTTAAGTGCTTCTTTAATATATATAAATCATGTCTTGATGATGATAAACTATTACAATGAAATGGAACACATCATAGTTAATACCAACATTTTATAATTAAGAAGGCAGACAAATATAAATTATTCAAATTTTTTTTCTAATATTAACATAGATAATCATTAAAACAGTTTATCAAGCCAAGATCATTTTAGTAGTTATTAAGGCATTAAAATTTTTTAAAGAAATTTTCTAATTTTGAGAGTCAAAACTGTTTATTTTTGTAGAATCATGGATCAACTCATTTTATTCTGATCAAGTAATAATTTATACTTTCATTAAAGATTACTAGAATGGATATGCTCATATAATTAATATCAAATAACTTAGAAGCAAATTCTAAATTTACGTTTAAAACTTAAATAGGATAGCTTTAAAATAAAGCTCAAAATAAAGAAACAAATATTTTTGCTTATGGCACTGAGTTTCAAGACATTCATTTTATAGGTTTGTTAGGTGATTTCATTTTGTCAATTTAGAAATATGGTGATTGAACATGGAATTTGAAACAGAAATAAACCCAGACAAAATAAAATCTACTGGTCTCTCCACTATGACAGCTATTTATATATTTTGTATAGTATTATTGTCAATTTAATTTTTAATATATTCTTGAACAAAATACAGTTATTTTAAGACCTTTTAGTGAAGTCACATGACTTTTAAAATAGCATATAGTATAATCAGGAAGTTTTATTGTATTTTGATAGGACTCATTTAGTTAATAGCGATAAAATAAAACTTTTAAATAATCAATATTTCCACTTTAGGTCTGCTTTATAATATAATTATACCTGCCATCTATGAATAAAAATGATAACTATATTTTAGAATCACAATCATTAGCTTACAACTAATCTAGGTAAAATTACAGCACAAATTGTGGTCTAGCATCAAATTAACATTTCTACAATGTTATCATAGACTATATATTTCAACAATTGCTTTGGTTATTGCAGAAAAAGTTACTAAATCATACACTTTGCAACACTTCAGAATAATAAATTAATCCATCAATTCATCTAATATTAACAAGTTAACTATGCACAAATATTAAAATTAGTCAATTTTAAGAAAATATATAGAAGAAATAAAAATTTGAAAATTGTATAAAAAACTTGGGAAAAAATTATTTTAAAAGCAAAAATATTAAAAAGCAACTGGTAACTTACACAAAACTAAAAAGATATATAAAATATTTTGCAAGTAGTCCTATAAATAATGAGACACATGCATTTACAATCATAGTAGTTTAAAAATATAAACTATTAAAGTATGAGAAATAGATGGGTGGAATAAGAAATATATAATTAAAATAAAAAAACATAATATACATATAAGAACAAAAAAGCTAACTCATTTACAATAGAAATTAGTCTAACAACATTAGCAGGAAATATTCTGTGGCTATGTATATAACATTGCCATTTATATCCATTGAGTACTCGATCTTAAGTAAAACTGAAATTGTGAGCTACCGTAACAATATTGTGTTCAATCAGTATTTTTACTTATATTATCTATTTGTAATATAATATTTAAAAGTGAAGCATGGTACTGAAAGTATTTTAAAAGCTATTATAATAATTAAATTTTATTTGTGTAGATACATATATATGCCTAAAATCAATGATCACATGATTTTCCTTCCTAACACTTAATGTGTATAAGTAGTAGTGAGTTCTCTTATTCAATTTTAGAACCAAATCTGAGTAAGTGATAAATAAATAATGAATAGCAAATGGCATGGTCTCTAAGAGTAAATAGTTTAAAGAGAATGTCAGGAGAAATAGAGCAAAATGTAGTTGAGGAAGATAGAATAGAGTATGATTTTAATGAAGTGGCAAGAGATATGGATGATAAAATAAATAATGCAAGGGAGTTAGCCAAAGACTAAGTAAAGTAGAAGTAAATAGTGTAGAAGCAAAATTAAAATTGTTAGAAATGAAGTGTGAGCATATTAAGGAATTAATGAATGAAAATAATATGGAAAAACTAGATAAAGTCCAAAAACTAAAAGAATGTCATGGATGTTGTAAGGTAGTAAACTATGATACAGTATTGATAGGAGACTCAGGAATTAGAGAATGTGGAGATGGAATTGCAAGGGAAAATAGAAACAGATATGTAAGAATATATTTGCCTGAGGCTAGAATTAGGATGCTACAGATAAGAGAAAGAAACAATGGAGTAAAGATATTTATGTTATGGTAGGGACAAATAATTTGTCAGAGCCATCAGAGAGAATAATGGATGAGTACAGTTGGTTTATTACCAAGATTTGACAATAAGTATATATTAGATAGAGCATGTTTTATAAATGAGTGATTTAAAAAAATATGTGAAAGAAATAATGTTTTGTTTGTGGATGTATGGGATTTTTTTATTAAAATGGGGTTGTGTAGTAAAGATGGGTTGCACTTAGCAAAACAAGAAAATGAAGTATTAAGTCATTTGATTTATAAAAAATATTATAGATTGGAAAACTTATAAAGGCAGGTAGAGTTATAAATTGCAGTAGTATAAAAAAGAAGAAGAATGGATGGTATGAAAGAAATAAATAATGGGAGCTGATTTAGATGTAAATGTGAGAGAAAATGAGTCTGTAAAATTAATGGTAAGCACTTACTTACAGATGTAATAGAGAAAGAAGAATCAAAAGAATTTATAAAAGAGTAATAAGAAAAAAAATGTAGAAATTGGATATTTGAATATGCAAGGTGATAGAAGATCAGAAAAGTGGCTGGAATTAAACAAAGCAGATAAAAATGAAAAGCTTGAGATATTAGCAGTAGTAGGAACACATTTAAAAAAAGGAAAACCTAAAACTGAAAGACTTGGTATATCAGGGTATAAATAGAAAAGAAAAAGAATAAAAGGGTGGTGATATAGGAATTATGCCAAAAAAAAATATTTAAATACTGTTAAGTGTCAAGAACATTTGTGGTTTGAGGTAAGGTTAGAAAGACAAGAATGGATGATGGCTATAGTATATATAGACACTTGAGATAATCAACTATAATGGAGTAGAACAGTAGCATATATAAATGGCTAGTTAAGGATATACAGAGTTTCAAAAAAGAGGGAAGAAAATAATAATCGTAAGGTATATGAATGGGCATATTGAAGAAATTGATGACATGGATAACAAGAATTGACAGCTTTTGAAGAATTTTTGTCAGAGAGTGAATTTGATCATTGAAAATTTATCAAATATTTATGAGGGACAATACACATGGTTTAGAAATAATATATTTCACATAATAGATTATACGTTAATAAAAGGGGTGGGTGAATAAAGTATGGAAGATTAAAATGTTTGATTATAAAGAGAGTATGTAATAGTGATCATATTTTTTTATAATAGAAATGGTTAATAATGTGATGGAAAATATTAATAAAAGTAGAAAAGATAAAAGATGGGAAATAAATGATAAGAATAAATTAAAATAATATAAAAAAAGTAGAAGAAATCATGGAAGAGTTTGTTGGGGATGAATATAAGAACTGGTGTAGTAAAGTAGAAAAAGTGACAAATAGGCTTTTAAGTGAGAATATTCAAAAGAATAAAAGTAATAGAAAAATGAGAGTTAGTAAAGGTATAAAAGAGAAGGAGGATGCATGCAGAGAATATAAATGTGTACTATTAAAAACAAAGAAGGTGGAAAAGATGTTAATATTAAATGGGAAAAAAAAAATTTTAAAAAAGTTGGCTAAAATAAATAATTATAGAGAGAATAACATTAAGTAGGAAATTGTTGGAAGATATTAATAAAAGTGAAAAAGATGGGAGTAAAAAATTTTGGAAATATATGAAAAGAAGAAATGTAGGGGAGAGAAAAATATTATTACTAGATGATGATGAAATAGAGTGTAGCTCTAGAAAAGAATTAGAGACAATATTAAATATGTAATGGAGATCTTAGATGTGAAGGACAGAGTGATAACAAACATAAAAGCATATAGTAATGGAAATATTAGGTTTACAAAAAATGAATTGAATGAGGCAGAGAAGAAATTGAAAAGTGGAAAGGTAAAAGGTTAAGATAGATTGTCAACAAAGATAGTGATTAGTTTAGGAAATAGGGCATAGTTAAATCTATTATCATGTTTTAATAAGATGCACAGAAGAAAGAATTTGGAATAATACAATAGTAAGGCTACTATTTAAAGGAACGGGTAAGGATCATAGAATGTTAAACAATAATAGATCGATAGTGGTAATGTCAGTGTTATATAAAGTTTTTGCATATATGGAAGCTGGAAAGGTAGCAAAGTGGATGGAAGAAAATAATTTAGTGGGAGCAATGCAAGGAAGTTTTCGATCAGATAGGCATATAGGAGATAATTTACTTGTAATCACACAACTTATAGATAAGAGTAGGAATACAGGTAGACAGTTATATATTGTTTTTATAGATATAGAGAAGGCATGTGATAGAGTAAATAACAATAGATTATGGGTAAGTTTAGTAAATTTGGGAATGAATGAAGCTTTAGTGGATTTTATTAGGAGATTGTATTAAAATTATTACTATATTTATCAATTAGGAAATGTAGAAGCAGTTATAGTTAAAAATGGGATGGAACTAAGGCAAGGATATCCTCTGTCACCTATTTTGTTTTTGTTATAATTGAGAAAAATGAAGAGAGGAATAGAAAGACAAGGAAGAGATACCATTAATAAGTGGCAAGGGAGTAGATACATTATCAGATCTTCTATTTTTTGATGGCATCTTCTTGTGCACTGAAAGTAGGGAAGGCATGGAAGTTATGCTGAAGACATGTGCAAGGATAGCTAAAGAGATTGGAAGTAAATTTAGTGAAGAAAAATCAAAAGTATTGGTGATAAATGCTGGGGAAAGAGAAGAGAAATAATTTTTATTGGGGGATATAAAGTCAAATGTGGTAAATAGGTATAATTATCTGAGAATATTCTCAAGTAATCAGAGAAATTTCTTGAATGAATGGGAGAACAAATTGATAAATGAAGCAAAGAAAAGAAAGAGACTGATAAAGAAATTAATGGTGTTTTCATATAATAAATATGTCTCTAGAAGTGTATGGAAAGAAATGGCAGTAGCAGGATTAACTTATGATAATGCTGTGTTATGTGTTAATAAAGGAGCGTTAGATTACTTAGAAAAAATACAAAGAAAAGTAGGAAGATGTGCATTAGATGCAGATGTGTGGACAGCAAATGAAGCAGTTCAAAGAAAAATGGGATGGTCATGTTTTTATATGAGAGATGCAAAAATCTAAATGAAATGTTCAGTAGATTGCAATTTATGGATAGTAACAAAATAGCCAAAATAATATTTAAATTATGGGTGAAAAACAGGCAACAAGATTGGTGAGAAAGGTAGTACAGTATGAAAAAGATTTGGATAAAGGTTTTATGGCGGTCTACTTATACAAAAGGTGGGATGATTGTGTTAAGAGAATTGTTGAGGTATGGAAAGTAAAAAGTTTATATATATATATATTAATTCTAATATTTTCACGGATAAAAGATGTCATATTATTATTACTATTTGCGGGATATTCCGTGTAGTGAAAAAACTAAATGCTGACGTTTCAGTACAATATCAAGTACCTTCCTCAGAGCGTCCTCTTTCTCAAATATTCCGCAAATAGTAATAATAATATGACATATATATATATAAATTATTAATCAATGTCTGCATTCCAATTATAATAAAATATATATAATTATTCAAAACAATACAATAATTAATACAGTAAAACTATATTTTAAAAAAACAAATATATACCACAATTTAATAGAAGTACTTTCAACTATCTATGTAGTCGTTAAAAAACGTTACAAATGTAAACAAAAAGTAATATGTCATACATCAATTTTCTCACAATTCATTAATTTTTATATCTGTTTATCAAATGTTGCTTTTCACTTTTTAATAACATAGCTTCTTTAATTTTGTGTTTATTATTATTTCTTTCAATACACAAAATCTTAACTTTATTAAAATCAAAATCAAAACCATAATTACATGTTACATTATGATCAAAAAATACTGATGGTGATACATCATCCTTTCTAACATTTCTCTTGTCTTGATTTTTGTACTCGTTTATATAACAACAAATGCTCCTTTGATCTTTTCTCCAATGTACATCAAGATTCCCCAATATATGCCTTTCCACAAACACACAGCCATTTATATATTGCACAACTTTGATTTAAAATACCACACAACTACATACAACAACAGCCAAAATACACACCAGAATATTAACCAAACACACACACCCTTAAATAACAATATATTGAGACTAAGTTAATTCACCAACTAATGAATAACCAAATCCCCTTTATCTTAACTCTACACACAATCCTCAAGAATATATAATTAACAAAACAAACACAGATATCCATTGAGAACTGCTCTTCAGACTACGCTACTAAGAGAAAACCTGAATATCCAGGGAAAAACAGAAATCAAAAAAGTTAAAAAACTTAGCTTTGAACTCAACATAACCAACCACTCATCAGATGATTCAATACTCATAGACAACCGCTTAATAATATTCACTCTCAATCACTAACCTGCAACTTATATATAGAAATGAATCTCAACCCTGAAATATTTTCTAGTCATGCTGCTGCCAATCCTTCACAGAAACACAGTAACTCTATCAAAAACAAACCTCAGTCAACTGCCATTGTCTAAAGCTCTGAAAAGGTTTTATTTCAACTTTTTTAGCTAACCATTCATAAATCATAGAACTCAAAACAAAACTCTGTCATACTGCCTTCTTCAATAGTCACTTTATTCAATCCCAAAAATTCACCAGCTGAACAAATTGACACAAATTACACAACCACACAACCTAGATATTCTGGGAACAAAAATATGTAGTGCCTCTCAAATTGATCCAAACATCTACCTACATGCCCAAGGTTTTTAGGCATGCTCCAAGGATTTGCCATAACCTTTGGGGGGTTCTGGTCAGACCAACTTAATCCTGTTCTTATTCTTTCTTAAAATAATTTACATTTGACTCAATCCTGCTCATAGTTATATTCTACCAACATAAGTGCATTTTAATGTGATATTTGCATATTTACCTTCTGATTGTACAATTAATCCAAAATTAATACTTACCATCAACTCATTACTTTCATCAATTTCCATCTAGTCATTCTTTTAGATGACTTTAACATGAGCTAGTCTATCTTTGTTTCCAAGTGGTTTCAGAAACTGGTATTGCCATTAATGAGTGCTGAAAGATTTCTTTCCACGGACTAAATCTCATTCTATAATCACTAGCATGACTCTTTCATAGATTTATCCTTTTACTCTCCTATATTTTATCATCTAAGTAGCTTAATGCTTAGTCCATCACCCTTTTCAGACCACTCAGCCCAGATGTTTACACTATAATTAAATGTTGTACAAACAGCAATTATTAGTCTTCACAAAACAGTTAGAATATTCGTCCTTCAAATACCCCTGAATTTTCATATCAGAAACATACATACATACATTAAAATATGCCCCTTGATACTGTCCAGTAATATAATATATTTTATGAATATATTATTCTTTAACATCAATAACATCATAATGATTACTTTTCCACATTCCAAACTATTAACTTTAGCTGGTGAACTATACAGGAGAATTAATATGTGTTGTTCTACCCTTGATATGCCTGCACACATTTAAAAACTTTACATATTTATATAACAACACATGCAACACACTGAAAGAGTACCTAGCAACAAAAAAAAATCTGCCTGATTCAACAACACCCATTAACCCATGAATACATCCAGTGGGGTTTAAGCTATCCTTTCACAATTAAAATTCCCCTAGACCTATAATCAAACCTCAGGGAACCAATTTATAAGCATTTTAAACAGAAATTACAAACATGCAGTGCCTTTGAATCCAAAGTAAATCTCTTTGAATACAATTTTAAATACAGTTCAAGAACAGAAAAAATATACCCTGATGGCTGTGAAAATTGACCCTGCAGCAGTTATTGACTTGCTCCCTGTTAACATTTTAATTCACATGCTCACAATCAGAATGACACTTCCTATACTTTTATAAACTTTTATCAACCTACTACTAAGTTGAGAAATTCACATAACTCTCAATGGTAGAGCATCACTTTCTTTTGTCCCCATCCAATCAGTTACTCTGTAATCACCACTCAATGCCTTATTATTTATATTTTCCAATAATCCTCAAATAAACAAAATTCAACAAAAAATTCCAGGCATTCAAATTTCAAATAACAGATTTTTTTATACCTTCCATTGCTTACATGATTGGTATCACTGTTTTCTTTGCCTTCAAAAAGCAATTACTTGTTCTACAGAAAATACTTAATGACTACCCTTCAGAATTTAAATTTAAGTTTAATTTAAAGAAAACCTTTCCATGGATTCTTTACACTGGCAAATCTTATAACAAATTTATCATGGCCAACTTTCTGCCTTCCTTGAATTTCCTGTTTGTCTTGGAACTACTGGTTTGAGGCTAAAAATCCAAACAAAGATGAATTATGATGAAAGGATAACTATCTCATTCTCCAAGATCTATCTTTCACTATACTCAAAAATTTGCCTTTTCAACTAACTAATTATTACAAAAATAGCATACTACTTACATTTTATCAAGTTTTCTAAATCTTTTAACTCCTATAGATTTCTTCACTTTGTTGCAAATTGATATGACACAGGAAGAATGTCTATATCTCTCCAAACGTCTTAGCTTTTCACCAGAACAGAATGGACTTGGTCTTCAATCCATATGCAAATAGTATGAATCTCCTAACTGCCATATTATGAGGTAGTTTTCAGCACTAGAAAGTATCATATACATAACACCAATAGACAGATTGTCAGCTAACACATGGATTCTTGTCATCATTCATATGCCAATTACAAAGTACGTACAACTAAAAATCACTACTTAATACAGGTAAGTATACCTACTGGAACCATCACATTCTACTATATCCAAATCCACCTGCTGACCACTTCTCACCAATGCTAGGAATAAGCAACAAACAGTTACTTCATAGATCTAAAAAATGATCTTTAAAACCAAATTTTTTTGGCTTTCTCATGAAACTTAACTTACATTGCTTACCCGCATCCTACTTCTTATGATACCATAATCTATACACAATAATTGACCCTTTCTGCCAGCTATGTCACAGAGAAGTAGAAACACAGCTTCTTCTATTTCATATCTGTCCAACACTCACACACATTTGGGAAATCATATTAAACACATACAGTGAAGTTCTCTCACAATAAACATCATCACTGAGACATACATCAGAAACTATATCCCAGTTATTTATGCAGCAACATTTAGTTTACATGCCTTTTGGTGGTTGCAATTCAATTTTTGCCTTGGTAACAACACCCGTTGCCATCCAACCACTTTTACCAACAAGCTTAAACAATTGATAGTCAGGGATAGTAAACTTGCACACCTGGATATATTTTCTGCTACATGGTCACTCCTAAAACACCAATCCAGTTTCTGACTATATGCCATAATATTGATAAATACAGCATTGAAACCCATCCAAATTATAATCACATATCTACAAGATATAGCAAACATTGCTAAATGCTTGTTGAGTCAACAATGATTATCTTTCTACTTCATATATATGTAAACAATATCATCTTTTGCAACAACCACAGACCATCTATTTCTCAGACTATTTAGCAGAAAAATATTTAATAAACTTTGGCCAAGACTGAATCAATGCTTACAATTCTGGACCATCAATTTTTCAGACAATTTAGCAGCAGAAAAACACAATCACTCCTTATATTGATCATTGTTAAAATTATATGAATATATATGTAGTTATTGATTTCTCTCTAAATTTTAAATAATATATACTAGAAAAGAACTGTATTCACATGTAAATGCTGTTGCAACTCATGTACTTTGACATGTTTTTTCCTTATATATGTAAAAACACGGATATAACCTTTGCTTGATTAATAAAGTTGTTTTGAAACATTATCACCATAATAATAATAATGATGATGATGATGATGATGATGATGATAATAATAATAATAATTTATTCCAATAATATATAAAGAATGCATAATTAATATAACTCCAACTAAGAAAATACTTGTGTGAAAAGTCACATATATATATAGATATATTAATCAAATATCTGTATTAAAAGTAATTATAAAAATATAATTCCTTCATGCAATATTAATCCAAAATACAGAAATAAAACTTTTAAATATACTTTATTCAGAAGTACTTTCAACTAGCTCAGTAGTCATTGTTAACTATTAAAAATTCAAAAATAACATTACAATAATATATCATATAAAACGTTTTTCCCACAATTCATTAATTTATCATTCCCACAATTCACTAATCTTAACATTTGCTGCTTGTCTATTAATCAAATGTTGTTTATATTTATTAGTTAATAAAGCTTCCCTAATTTTACGTTTATTATGGTTTCTTTCAACCCCCATAAATTTAACATTATTAAAATCGAAATTAAATCCATAATTACAAATTCTATTATGATCAAAGAATACAAAAGATGAAATGTCCTTATTTTTATCAGAAATTGAATTTTGAAAACACCTCAATAACAATAATATTCCCTAGTTCTTTTTTCTAATGCACCACATTTACAAATTCATCAATTTATTATACAATTTTATGAATAAACATTTTTTTACTCTTTGAATGATTCATTAATCTACTTAAATTTAAAAAAATATAAAAAGCAATCTTACACATATTATAGTATTTTTTTATTTATTCCACTTGTTCATTATTATTACATTTATATCGTCCAAAACGCTTTGCGAGTGCTAAATAATAAATGAATACCCTCTGACCAATACAAGATATAGAATTTATGCAGGAATAAAAAGAATCCTCTTATTCCTACGACTCAAATATTCATTATTAATAAATTGAATAGCTATCCAAACTTTTTTATTTTCTAATAATTCATAATCAAATGTAAAAAACTTTTTATTAAAATTTATATTAGTATTATACACCATATTATAATTATATCCAATATTTAACAAGTCATTAGTAAATTTACTCAAATTAAATATTCTACCAGATAAATATTTACACAGCTTTTCATTCCTAAACAGAAAAGATTTCAAAGCTGATAATTTATGTGATATTGGAACCTATGAATCACATGGGATATATCCTCTTTTTTCAATATCCTTGACTACCATACAATAATCTAATTTACCATTATTTCTATCAATTCTTAAATCCAAATATTTAAATGACATATTTTCCTCCATTGATCTACTCCACTTTAATCGTTCTAATTTATTTAATTCAAAATATAACCAATCAATAATACTAGCTCTTCCACATATCTATAATAAACTTTAATATTGTATTTAAAATTAATATTCTTTAAAATCATATTTTTATATGTTGAAACAAAATTACAAATTTGTGCTACATTGGCCAATCTTTTTCCATTATATAATAACAACCTTCAAATTCAGCATAAATATTTTTATCTACGAAATGTAAAGCATCTTTCACAAATTTAATCAATTTATAATTTACTTGTTTTATAACTAATTCATTTACAATAATTTCAATGGATCTTAATCTATCAATTGATCCATACATTTCACAAATATCAAAAGTACACATTATATCACTATCATTAACATTTATATTAGAAATTATTTTTACAAAGTCAAACAATGATGAACCACAATATATAATCCAAATCCAAGTATATTCTGTAGTACCTTTTCAATAAAATTACATGTGTCATAGTAAAGAGAACCACCAAAATCAATCATTAATCTTAAAGGAAATTCATCTTTATGCAATTTAATATTTGCAAAAATTCTCGGACAAATTGCTGCTGATGGATAATTTTTTTAATATGTCCAAACATCAGTAACATTGTTTTTAGCTTGCTTTAACACATCATTAATAAATTTCAAATGTATACTCTCAATATTTACACTCTGTATTTTTTTATAATTAAGTTTACTCATTTGGCAATCAATTTTGTTTAAATATATTGATTTTGACAAAATACACATTCTTAATCCTTTATTTTCTTTTAAACATATTAAATTATTCATTGATAAAAAAACTTTTAAATCTGCAAACCAACAAGTTCCAGTTATTATACTTCAAGTTATTTTTAAACTTCCTATTTATCACATTTTTAATCAATTTGTTTGAAATTTCCAGATTACATTTAATTAAGTTTAATGAATGTTTTAACTGCAACCTTTAATTCAAAATTGCTATCATACCAAGTCACACCAACAAATTTTGATCTGAAACATGAAATAAACTCTTGTTGAATTCCTATATTTATATTTGATAAATTAGCAAAGTTTTGATTTTGAATTTGACATCCATTTTTATTTAAAAGAAATTTTATTTTCTTATTAAACTTCTTATCCATTTTAACATAATAATTAGCAAAGAAGTATTGACAATCACTTTTATAATTAAACCATGCATCAATATTATGAAGGTTGTTATTATATTATGGGAAAAGGTTGGCCAATGGGTTGTGGTAGTTGTGCAAATTTGTAATTTTATTTCAACATATGAAAATACGATTTTAAAGAATATTAATTTTAAACAGGATATTAAAGTTTATTATAGATATATTGATGATGTGTTTATATGTGGAAGAGCTAGTATTATTGATTGGTTATATTTTGAGTTAAATAAATTGGAAGGATAAAGTGGAGTAGATCAATGGAGGAAAATATGTCAATTAAATATTTGGATTTAAGAATTGATAGAAATAATGGTAAATTACATTATTGTATTGTTGTTAAGGATATTGAAAAAAGAGGATATATCCCATAATGATTCATATGTTCCAATATCACATAAATTATCAGTTTTGAAATCTTTTTTGTTTAGGAATGAAAAACTGTGTAAATATTTATCTGATAGAATTTTTAATTTGAGTAAATGTACTAATGACTTGTTAAATATTGGATACAATTATAATATAGTATATAATACAATTATAAATTTTAATAAAAAGTGCTTTGCGTTTGATTATAAATTATTCAAAAATAAAAAAGTTTGGACAGCTATTCCATTTATTAATAAAGAACAAGCGAAATATATAAAAAATATATACTATAATATGTGTAAGATTGCTTTTTATACTCCTTTTAATTTAAATAGATTATTGTATAATTCAAAGAATAAAAAATGTTTATTCATCAAAATTGTATAATATATAAATGGATTAGTAAACATAGTATCAGTTATACTGGGGAGTCTTAGTGTATGTTAGAAAAAAGAACTGGGGAACATATTTTGTTACTGAAGCATGTTCAAAATTCAATTTCTGATAAAATAAGGATATTTCATCTTCTGTATTCTTTGATCATAATAAAATTTATAATTATGGATTTAATTTTGATTTTAATAATGTTAAAATTATGGGGATTGAAAGAAACCATAAAAAATGTAAAATTAGGGAAGCTTTAGTAACTAATAAATATAAACAACATTTGATTAATAGACAAGCAGCAAATGTTAAGATTAGTGAATTGTGGGAATGATAAAATTAATGAATTGTGGGAGAAACGTTTTATATTATGTATTATTGTAATAAACTAAAGATTAGCCTTTCAAGTTAACATTAGCTTGAAAGGCTAATCTTTAGTTTATTACAATTTATAAACATAGCGCTATATAAATAAATGCCTCATTTATATATGATGTATTATTGTAACATTATTTTGAATTTTGAATAGTTAACAACGACTACTGAGCTAGTTGAAAATACTTCTGAATAAAGTACATTTAAAAGATTTATTTACTGTATTTTGGATTAATGTTGTGTGAAGAAATTATATATATACACACATACAAAATAATAATAATATCAATAATAATTTATATTTAATTACAAAATCACAATATAAACAATATAATAAATTACAAAACATTAATCAAAATAATTACATAGAATATAACCAATATCGCAAATATTTTTTAAACATAGCAAGTAATATATGGTTAATTTCTAACGAATAAGCAGAAACGAAAGAATTAAACAATCTAATACCATTGTAATTTAATTGCATATGACTACCTTCCAAATTAAAAACAGGCAAAGTCAACTGAAAGTTTCTAGCTAATTGAATATTTATTCTAAAAATTCTTGCACATAAAAGAGAATGATTATGAAATACACCTGGGTCTCTTTTATGCAGTAGATAAGTTCCACAGAAAATATGCATTAAAAAAATTGCACAAAAATAGACTTAACTTGCATTAAAAAATGTAGGATACATTCCAAAATTTTCAAAAATTACATAAAAGCAAAGCAACAAGGTAAAATTACTTTGAAATTCACATAAAAAAAATAAGGAAATAAAGTATGACTAATTTTAATATTTGAAAAAAATTGATACAAGACAAGCTTTTTATTAACTATTTAATTTTATTCAAAACAATATGTTTTTATGTGTAATTTATTTTACATTTTTTCATACATATTTTAATCATCCCTATTAGACAAGTTTGTGAACTGATAAGAAATCAGATTCATCACAAGAGAAAATACAATTAGTGCCAACTTCAGTCTCATGCTGTTAATGGTTTTCTGTTGACAATGTAATTGTTAATTAAACTTTAATGTGATGATTTTACTAATTGTTTATGAAACTCACAATATTCAGATTGCTATGTCTAGCTGTATAGAATGCACTTCCACATATGCAACTATATATATATAACATGCTTCCATGAGTGTGTTCATAATGACTAATGGTTAAATTTTCTTTTATATAAATATATAAATGGAGAAACGTTTAGACAGAAAAAAAGTTACAAGTCAAAATATTTAAAAACTTTTAAAGATATATTCTCTTTAAGTAAAAATTAAAAGTTCTTAAATATTTTTACTTATAACTCTATTCTTTTAGACAGAAAAAAATTACAAGTAAAAACTTTTAAAAGTACATTTTTTTAAGTAGAAATTAAAAATTCTTAAATATTTTTACTTGTAACCTTTTTCTGTCTACAAGTTTCTCCATGTATGTATGTGTATAAAAGACAATATAAACATACACATACATAACACAGACATACAACTAATTAGCTCTCATTGGTAGTTAGTTCATAATTTGTGTCATTAACAAGAAAATTATATTCCAATTCATTAGAAAGTTAAAGACTTTTTGGAATCATTTTTGCCATGAAACAAACAGGTTCCATTTCTGTTTCATTATCTTTTTCTAAATCTTCTACAGTATCTAAATTTATTGCCAAACCTTTATCCAACAGGCATTTAAAATAAGTAAAATTTAATGTGTGTATATAAAACAGGGTAATCCCAATTTTAAGTGAAATATGAACTTCTTTATTGCATAAAAGAAAACCACATAAAAAGATATTAAGAAGAAACATGAATCGCATAACTTCAAAATCGCATTTAAAAAATCTGCATAAAAAGAGACTGAGATGTATATCAATAATTAGTCTATATTTATAAAGATTAACAGTGGATAAAAAACAGCCATTACCATAGATATTCTGAACCAAAGTTGATTTAGACTTTCCAAAAATAATATGCATAATGTAATTTTGTAAAGCCTATAATGACAGTAAAGTGTAAGTAGTGCACCTATCCCAAATAGAGATATTATAAGATATTATCCACTAATAACCAGACTCATAAATAGTTAACAAAATGATCTAGGCAAAAATTTAATTAAGCAATAAAATAAATAATTAATCTTACATAACCTCGAACACAAATAAACACTACGACTTGACCAAGATAATCTAGAATTAATAAAAGCTCCCAAATAATAATTATCAACAAAAACAATATTACCATAAGTACAAATGATTTACAATGAACTCTATGTTGGTACAAATATAAATATTTAAAGAATGAAAAACCAAATTTATAAAAAAAAAAAGAATAGTTCTCATTTTATTACAATTGACTGTCAAACAATTTACCATAAACTAGATACAAAGTAAAGCCAAATCCTTATTAATCATTGGCTCAAGAAGACTATATGAAACAGCATCAACAGACAGAGCAATATCATCAACAAAACTATAAATCACTGAATTCAAAGGCAATGCAACAATATCATTAATATAAATCAAAAATAACATAGGACCGAGTACAGAAATCTGTGGAACTCCATGAACTATAATAATAACAACAACAATAATAAGTAGTTCAGCAGAAAGCAGTTTATCTGCATAGAACACAGTTTTCTAGCTCTATTTTATATAGTCTCAAAGTACTTTAAATACCAAGCTGACAAAGTAAAATTTCTTACCTATATAAATTCCTATAATTTTCAATCATGTAATTAGCTTTTTTTTTGCATTTCTGCTGACTTTTTTATTATAAATTTGATAAAAATTATTGCAATTTGTCAAGGTTAAATATGGCAATGAAACTATCACATGACCAGATATCTATTTCCTTCCAATATTATGAACTCTTAAGATCAAAGTCCAGATTTTAATCAAATATATCAGAACTTTATTAGCAAGCATGTGTAAATTCTCCATAGCAACAAATACATAATTTCTAATAATACCAACAGCTTCAGAAAAAAAAATCCAAATGCAAAGCAAACATATGGACATGTCATCAACAGTGATGCACAAATTCTCCAATGGTAATCAAAGTATAGATTCAAATATTACTTTCTCCAAATTTTAAAAATCCCCATAACAACAGAGATATAAGCTCAAATAATATCAACAACTTAAGAAACAAAAATCTAAATCCAAACCAAACAGATGGAACTGTTAGCAGTGATGTATAAGTTTCTCAGGTTAAATAGGATATAGGTTCAAATGGTATTATATGTTACAAAAAAAAGTAATTCTATAAAAACATATACCAATGTCATCAGCAATAATGTAATCCAAAACACTCAAAGGTCAATTTAGACTTAAATATGCAACAACTTCACCATTTTCCTAACATTAAAAACATTAACAAATATTAGTGACAGATTTCTCAGCCATATTCTTCGGAGTCTTTATACAACATTTGAGATATTTTTTCTGACCTCTGTTGCTATCAGTCATTAATATGAATGTATCACTCTACATGTTTCCTCAACAACTTTTTATGATGCCATTACAATGCATAGGATATCGGATTCAATCAGTTGTATAACTGACTATCTAAATCCTAGATATATAACAACTGGATTTTTCCAGGCTACCTAAAGGGAGCATTTCCAAAGCCAAATCATCACACTTTAAAACTATGCACTGATAACAGAAAATCCAAATGAGAACAATCACACCACTGTGGTGTTGAAGAATACTTATTTCAGATACAACCCACAAGATTTTCAATGGATGATGCAGCCCTTTGGCAAAGTCACTTATTTTCAATCAATTTTTTAAGGATGTACCTATAACTATTCTAAGCAACAGCTACACATTCAAAAATCAACTGCATCAAGAGATTAACCCAAATACAATCCCTATCCAAATTCTCAACCAAGGGACAACTTTATGTTTCTACATTCATGGTCTAAAACATATATGTTATGTCTGTGGATGACAAGGTCATCTGGCAACTCAGTGCTTCAACCTACCAGTCCCACCTTCATCAACAACTATGCCTAAAACAAATTTGCAAACAACCAGCATAATGGTTCAACAACCTTCTTGCTATCCCTCCATCCCATCCCATATCTACAATTTATATCAATGGATTCCTCTCACACCAGAACAAATGCCTCAGTTTATCTCCAGTCTCCTCATGAGATAGACATACATCAAAACATAGCACAGAATCAACACATCATGGAAACAATTGCACCATGAAATCGCCTTTTTCTCTTCCCCCATTACATCCAATCCTAATAAAAGCAAAACAAACCTGAATGGCCTAAAAAATCACCAACAAAAATAACAAAACTAATGATGCAGACCACATATTCATCACGGATATTGCTGACAATTCCTACAAGACCATGCAAAACACCAACTTACTATACTATCCTGATCACTCACCCTTCAAATCAGAACCAACATCCTACTTTAAAACTACACTGTCAATTATTATGATATATATTGACAAAGCAAAGCTTACAATCAAATTCATTTTTAAATATGTTGAATGTACTTATTTTAAATTCTAATAAATAAATAATAATAATAATAATAATAATAATAATAATAATAATAATAATAATAATAATAATAATAATAATAATAATAATAATAATAATATGCAATATTAGCAAATTCTCCATATAGTAATACCACACAGTTAAGCATGTTTGTGCATAAAATCCCTATCTAGTGCTTACTCATGCAGTGCTCTGAGATCCAAGGTTTCTCACTCATGAAATCCATGAGCTAGAAAATAATCTGGAGATACTGGATGACTATGCATGAAATAAGGATTTAATGCACAAACCTTTTTGCATCCATTAATTACTAAGGCTTTTATTGGATAGCATTACTGTATAGAAAGTTTGCTATTTCATTTTAACAGCTTGTGTAAGCATAAGAAATGGTGAATATCCTGATGTTTTTGTGGTTTTAAACATGTAATATTCTTACACATAATTACTTTTGATTATTTACCTTATAATTAGTATTAAAGAACTTACTTAGATAGAAAACAGAAAATTCCATATGATTTTTCAAGCACTGCATTTTAGTGTTATCCATTATCTATTTATAAAAACTGTTTCCTTAACTTTTCTTGTTTTTTAAAAACAATTTTATAATGCAATAGTTAGTGTATCTGCATTTCTTGACTATGGCATGAGTATGCATTTAAAATAAACTTAAGATGTGTGCTTGAAATAGCTAGCCAGATTGTAGACAATCTATCTATATATTCAGTTATAGGTCATGTTCAAAAGATTTTCTCACAAGAAAAATATAAAGATTGATAATGATGAATTAGAAAAAGTCAATAGCTATAAATACCTTGGTCAGATAATGATATAGATAGAAACATAGTGATGAAGTTAATAATAAAATTAAATTTGGATAGAATGATTTTTTAGTAAAAAATAATATAAAAAAAATATATGCTTATGTGTTTGAAAAGAGATGTTTTTAATAAATGGGTTAAACCAGTTCTTCCTTAATGGACATTAAACCATTCATTAAAGTATAAAGACAGTTTTATTGAAAAAACAAAAAGGAAACAAAAATAAATGCATGGGTAAGAAAACAAACAGATGTTAATGACAACATTAAACCATTAGAGGTGTGAAATGGAGCAGGGATCACATACTTCTAAGAGAAATTATAATAGATGGACAGTTGAAGTCTTAAACTGATTTCAAAGTGATTATAGAAGCCTATAAAGAGGCTACATGTGAGATGGTTAGATAAAATAAGAAAGTTTTTGGTGTCGTATGGAGAAAAGATGCCATAGATTAGAAAAACTTGACTAAATGTGTAGAGCTCTCATTTTGAGATTAGTAACATTTGAAAGTGATGATAATGAGGTGGATATTTATCTAATCTTAATTAAATTATAAAACTAGTGTAAATAACTCCTTGACAAGCTTGATGAGTGTATTTTTATATTGGAATATTTCCATCATCTAATATGAGTATTGAATGTCTTTAGAAAAATTTAACTTTATTTTAAATATTCCAAATACATCCAAATGTTAGTAATAGCACATCAAAAGGTTAGCATATGCACAATGTTTCAAGAGGTATTATTCTCCCTTCTTCTGCAGGTATTGCTGGCCTGACCAGTAACAGTACTAGCATGGGATTCGAACCTGGACCCTTAGATTCTTGAGTATTAAATTTTAAGGTAATGTTCTGCTCAAAGGGGCCATCATGCCAAAGATAATAGTCTGTAGAAATTTCATATACTTATCTATGAGGTTCCTACTGATTTCTCCACTTTTTCCTAAGAGCAAAATTGATTAGTTGATTCCATACATTATGTATAGTCACCCTAGGTTGGCTAATGGGATTTTTCCCATTATCATGTGCATATACTAACCTGTTTGATTTGCTATTACTAATAGTTGAATGTATTTGGAATGTTTAAAATAAGGTTAAATTTTTTTAAAGACATTCAATACATATATTAGATGATGGAAATAGTCCAGTATCAAAATACAACTAGAACACCATCATCGCAAATCTTCAGCAAAACATTGATGAGTATTGTCTTTTTATTGTTACTCTGGTGGCAGAAAAAAAAACTGAGGAGGTCTTTTTTTAGATAAGCATTAAATATCAATGTGTATTTCATTGTTTGACTGCTTAATAACTAAGCTGATGATAGAGTAGAAAAATTTATTGAGCAGCTGCATTTTTATAATAGAAATAAATATTTTCTAAGGAGTGAATTTAATGCAGAAGTGTTGATGACATTTCTATTTTACAAAAATCAAATTAATTTGAATTTAGCTATTTAGATTTTATACACCCCCCCTTCCTGTTTTAGTGTTATCACATACCAATTGTAGTCTAGACACGGCAATAATTTTTATTACCTTTTTTAAATGACAGCTATATTTGTTTGCTACTGTTTTAAACAGAAATATAATCAATACCAACAATAAGAATTAGTAGATTTATTTAATTAAAATCACTGATTTTTATAAAACAATTAATTATAATATTTAAAAAAAGCTATCAATTTAATTTAGTTAAAAGTCATTTTATTTCACTTTATTTTTTTTAAATAAATAATTTATCATTTATTATAAATAATAGTTATAAAAAATCCAGTTTGAAATGTTATATACATAAAACAAATATATATCTTAGGAACAATACGGAATGCTGATTGTAATCCAAGTGTTATTAAACTGCATTGTAGTTATTGCGGAATCATAGTTATTTAAATGATCTTTTTACTTGTATTCAAACTCAGTTATACAATGAATGAGCATTGGATTTTTATTGTCAATGTACTGTTCAGGTTTTTAATGTGCATTTGTATTTATCATAATATCCTGTTTCCCCCAAAATAAGACCTAATCAGAAAATAAGCCCTAGCTTTATTTGTCAGGATGCTAATAATATAAACCCTGCCTTAAATTTAAGCTCTAGTTAACATAGATTATTTAGATGGCTTTTGTTTGCCCATTGAAACACATGATAGCATACTGAATTAAGAAATAATGAATGTATAAATAACTATTATTAACATCAATGCTTTATATAAATGGCAGTATAATATATACAGTTCAACAAATGAAATTATATCACATTATTACTATTTCTTATGCTTGCTCAAGCTGTTAAAACAAGCAACTCTCCATACAATAGTATTCTGGCTTGCACTGAGTGGCACTACTGTGTGGAGAGTTTTGCCTGTTTTAAATGTAATTCTATCTGTATAAAGAAGCAATTTCCTCCCAGCCAAATTGAACAATTTATAATTTAATCTATATATTTTGGGGTACTTGTTTTATTTATAGTTAATACTTAGATTTACAATATTTGATTTAGGTTTAGAGTTTTATCATGGTAGCTTTTAAATATTCAAGATAAAAGAAAAATCAGTTTAATTTCTTAAACATTAATCTCCTAAAAGATTTTAAATAATGAAAATGGTTTTAATAATCAAAGTTTAGCTTAAATTAAATCATCAATCTTTCTCTTAAAAAAAGTTTTTTAAAAGCCTAAGCAGCAGCTATTAATGATAAATTAGAAAGTGTTTATAGTGGGAACACTTGATAATCAATGGACATGTTTGTGTCATATATAAATATTCATATTTCAATATGTCATGTGTTGTAATGGATGTAGTTAATGTGAATGTATGAAATACATAAATATTTTCTGAATTTTTTGTGCATACATTTTTGTTGTTTTTGTGTAAATAAATTATTCATAACCGTAATCATTTTTATTACCTTTCCTGTCTCATAAATCTTCACCTAACATTTGATTTCATAATAAATGTAAATGGAATAATATTTTGACCCCCCAAATAAAATAAGTGCAAACAGACAGAGCTACTCCAGAAAGTATAAGAGAAGAATTGTGGAGAGCTCCTGGAGTAAGAATCTTACAGCTTTCTATAAAGAGAAGAAATATTTGAATAAATGTATATTTTTGTACTTGAATAAATATAGCTTTTTTGTAACTTAAATAAATGTAAATTTTTGTATATAAAAAAAATAAGATATCACCTGAAAATAAGTCCTATGGTGTCTTTTGGAACAAAAATTAGCATAAGCCCCTGTCTTATTTTCAGAGAAACATGGTAATATGTATATATATTGTGTGTATACATTTTAATAGCAATTTTTGTCTAACTGCATATTATCTGGGTAACTAAATGTATCTATCAAAGGAAGAGAGGATGGGTCTGAATTCTCAGAATTGAGCTGATTGTTGATAATAGTACTGTAAATGTTGTTTTAGTTTAAATTAAAAAATCATTGCACTGTTGGTATTACTAGATTTATAAAACACATTTGGTTTATTATACATATATATTAAAAAGAAAAAACAATTTACTTACTCTTCAGAAGAAAATACATAATCTAAAAACAGAAACAATAATGCAACAATAAGTGAAACATTACATTCAATTAATAAATTATCTTGATAAAAATTTATTAGAAATTATCTAATTTATCAAAATAAACTTTAAAAAAAATCTATGACAGACACTAATGCTCACATTATATATATATATATATATATTATATTTTTCAAACTTCTGATCATATTGACTATTCAAAGAGAAAAAATGTACATTTGATATTTGTACAATGTGTATATATTTATATGGTACTAATATAGTCTGGTATATACTTTTAATTTTCATTTAGTTGATGATTTTAAACACTGCATGGAGTTAATAAACTATGACTGGGTTAATGAATAAATTTAAGATTCAGTCTTCTTTACAGATATTAATAGATAGATAAATTTTTCAATAAAATTGAACAGAAAATAAAATCTATAAATGAAACATTTTTATGTCTTACATTAATTTTTTTTCTTACAAATTAATCTAAAAATAGACTTTGCCTTTTTTATATATAGCATTGTGATATTTTTTTTTACTTTTTACAAAGAATCTAAAATAAACTTTGTGACTATTGATATAGTTGATACTTTATAAGAGTGGTAAATAGGATTTTTTTCTAGTCTTTCTTCAAGATATTTACTCAGTTTAATGATAAAAAATAATATTTTTAATTGTATCCTTATTTAATTTATTCCTCATTACAAAGCTGGTTTATTACTATTTTATTTTGATTGCTTTATTATGCTTATTATAATTTGTATTGAATAAGAAAAGCTAATTTATTTTACAAAAAAATAAAATAATATGTAAAAAAAAAAAAATATTTTTTTAAATAACATTTTTGTGTAAACAGTACTAACTGATTAAAAAAAGGAGAAAAATAATAATGTAATTCAACTAAAAATTAGAAAAAAACTGAATCTCAGTTAATTTGCCATTCTTGGAAAATATCAAATATTTTAAGAACCTAGAGCTGTTACAAACAATTGGAAATTTCAGGAATATTAAAGGCATTTCAGGCTGAAATAAATCATAAAAATCAAAAAGATCTCAAATGCTTTGTGAAATGACAATATTCCTTTATTTTCCCATTGATTAATAATAAGACTAGATTGTTAATATCTCTGATATTTTCCAAGAATAGTGAATTAACTGAAATTCAAGTTTTTGTTTACTTTTGAGTTGAATACTTTATTTTTCTAATTTTTAGTCAGCTAAAAGTATTTACATAAAAACATTATTTAAAAAAAAAAATTTTACATATTGTTTTGTTAAAACTAAATGAAAATCACAGCTGGATAAAATTTCAAAAATGTGGATACACAAACATGGCAAATTAATAAAAAGGCATATATTTGCAAAAATTTATAGCTAATAATTTTTATTTTGATCTTTTTTTTTTTCAAAATAATCTTTATTTGCACAAAAAGTAAAATATACATTGTAATTTTAAAGAGTTCATGTTTACAATCATGTCTGACACATTAAAGACTAATTAGTTGTTAAATTAGATGATGAGTACAGGATTAAAAGTAAAATTTTATGTTATGTTACTTATCAGGGGTGATCTAATTTGGCAAATAAATTCCATGGTGTGTAAAGTTTAAGTGTCATGAATAAATAATATACATGGCCATTGCTAAATATTTAATTGACTCCATGTTTGCTCAGCAAGACTAGGCAGGCATGTTCTTAGATCACTTTCTTTAGCTTTATATAATAACTTTAAGAAAATGTCTTCAATAGGACCGGCCAACTCTCTATCAAATAATACCTTACATCTTTAGTATTGTTTTCATTAAAGACAACACTTACAATTGATCTTTTTTTTTTCAAAACTAAATAAAAATTTGAATGACAAATATGTCAATTATAAGTAATAAGAAGTTTGAAATTATATATTTAATATTGTTATGGTACAAAATGTAAGAGGATAATATAGAGTAATAGAGGGAAGAATATGGGGAGATGGGAATCCATCATCATTCCTATTTAATAAATCATGAAATATAAAATTAATATAGAATAAAAATGTGTATAAAAGAAATAAAAGCATGACTATCAGCATTAAACAAAATTAAGTAATTATAACAATGATTATAAGTTACAAACTGCATCATTGAGGCTCTTGGCCATAAAGTACCATAAGGGTACAGGCCAACTATAAATTCAATTTTCTTAAAATAAAATGCAATGAATGAACTTTAAAGGTGATATCTTTGTACCATCCAGAGAACTATCTTAATGTCCAGCCACAAACATACACCCCTCACAAAATATAAACCAAAGCAAGAACTCTAGAAACTATAATTGTGAACAAGAGAAAATGCCAACATATATAATATTTTATCCCTATTTTAGTATTAAATAAATTCACTGAAATAACTTAAAACAATGATATATAAATTTATTAATTAAAATAATAAAATCAAATTAAAGATATCTTAAGTATATATTTGTGAACATCATTCTGATTTTGATTAGAAATAAAATATGCTATATTGTAATTCACAGATATTTCAATATGTCCTATATAAACGCTCAGACATAATAATATAAAAATAACATATCTAAATTGTCAATAAACTAATAAAAAAATCAGTTCATTTTAACAAGACATTCATAATGACTGATTTTAATATATATGGGTTCCCATGCAAATATGTGCACACACTGGTGTTTAAATCCTGATGGTATTTCATTTGTCAATAATAAATTTATTAAATCCACATATTCATATTATAGTATCTCACAAGACATAATTAAGTCAATATTGAATATATATATAATTGCGAATTGCAATAATAAAAAAGGTACAAATTTTAAATATTATCTTCTTACAAATTGAGTTATTAACACATTATTTTTAATTGTAAGTAAAAGTTTTTTTTTTTTAAAAAAAAAAAAGCATTATCTTTAACAATACAATTTGAAAGTTCTTTGAAAATTTTTTGTCTTTTTTTTTTCATTTACAATATTTAAGAAAGATTTCCAAATTTACCTTTCTAATTCTAAAATAAAATCATTAATAAATGTTAACTGGAAGAAATCATTTGGAAACAAACTGGTTACTTGCTCTTATTTTCTTCCCATATTTTCTTTTTTTTAAGGATAATTTAGTCAAAATTTATTTATTTTTAAACCTCATAAATTAAATATTTAACTTTAATTGCAAAGAAAATATATATTAAAAAAAAAAATAATGTCATTTTTACTACATATATTCTACTCATCATATCTTTCATGAACTAGATCACCTGTACACACTTT
This sequence comes from Epiperipatus broadwayi, assembly GCA_028023455.1. NCBI lineage: Eukaryota > Metazoa > Onychophora > Udeonychophora > Euonychophora > Peripatidae > Epiperipatus > Epiperipatus broadwayi. Next base: position 3,619,275 of record JAQFVV010000078.1, on the reverse strand, counting down.
ATATATATATGACCACAATAACTTCTTCTGTGCTGCTTTGAATATAGATAAACAGCATATGTATAAAATATAGCCCAATAGTTTCTCAGTCAGTTTACTTATTTTACTCATATCAGTGATGACTCATTGACATTTTCAAGTTAAAGATATATTGGGTAAACATTTGTGGTTGTCAGCTCCAATAAGTCTCTATAGTTTCATAAACTTCAGACACTTGCAATCTATATCTGGCTTAAGTAATAACTTCATAGAATATTTCCTTTTTTCTTTCAAATCTATTTTTATAGTGTATGGAGGAATTTGAAAACACAAAGTTTTTTATCTTGATCAAAAAAACAAGATAACTCTTTTCAATTCACTTTAATCAAAATCAATTTTTATTTAAAAATTTTATTAATATTTCAAATAAAATCAGATTGTAGAATTTAAAATTAAAGTATCCTTAAATATAAAATCCATGTGAATGTTTGTCTCTATGGTTATTATGTGCTTCCTGTGAATGTTTGAATACAAGGCTATCACATGATGCATATGAATGTTTGTCCATGAGGTTGTCATGTGTCAAATTCTTAACCAATTAAAAATTTTATTACAAAGCATATTTTATGTAAAAATTCACTATTAATAAACCACCTTAACACTGTCAAATTCACATATCAAATAAACAGGTAATGATGACCTATCAGGCTGGCTACATTTCTTACATTTATTTATATTAAATATTAAAATCTTTTGTTTAATCTTAAAAAAAATTTGTTAAAACAACCAATTAAAAAATATATTAGAAAAACAATGGTCTGAAAATCCAGTGTCTTGTATTCTGCCATTAATAACTATTATTAGACCTAAATGTATTAATACCTTGCTAGGTATGTTTCATTTAATTCAATTTATTCAACTACGAATTTTTCACATTTATTTATATAATACTAAAATCTTTTGTTTAATTTACATTTAATCTTAAACAAAATTTGTTAAAGCAATCAATTGAAAAAAATATTACAAATATTATATTTTTAAAAAAATATAATTTTTATTAAGAACTTAATATGAAGGAATTAATACTATCAAATTTGCATATCAAAACAAAAGCCTTTCTAAAGGCCGTGAGCATCTGGCATTATAATCATTTTTATTTATCAAAAGAATTTTAATTTTAAAAAAATTTCTTATTTAATCAATTTAAAAATAGATAAGAAATTTTATAATTATCTATTATAAAATGAAAATAACTTGCTTTAGATTTTTTTAATGATCAAAATCAGAATTAAATAAAACATTCAATAGACCTTCTTTAATGCTTGATTTAAAATACAATATTTTATAATAATTTTAAATAATAAAATTATTATTTAAGCATTAATCTGTTATTCTAGCATAAATATTTTAATTATCTCTAAGAAATTTTGTTTATGTTTATTTTTATTTTTTATTTTAACTTTATATATGTATAATCACACAACTATGTTATTGAATGCCATGAGACATTACCATCCCAGTATATAAATTAATAGTATTAAATACTATTATGAGAAGTTACTTTTCCAAGTAAAAAAAAACTTCAATTCATTGAGGAATTATCCCAGTATCCTATAGTCAGCTCTTCACCATGGCTAAAAGTATAAAATTGAATGTAGATACCAGACTATATTGGTACCTATTTATACACTATCATTATGCATATAAGAAATTGTAAAACATTTTGGAAATATATGTTAATTCAATAACATAATCTATTATATTGTTTTTATATAACCTAGCATATTTGCAATTCTCACATATCATATTTAAAGTCAAATGCTATATATAACATACCTTCATACTTATAACTTATGTTTATGATTATTATTAAAATTATTAACAGTTAAAGTTACATTATATATCACTTTTTAGCCTTTAACTAAAATCAGAAATACCCATGAATATGACAGTCATATACCAAAATCACCTGAGAATTATACAATATTCTCTGATCTTATATATATATATATATATATATATATATATATATATATATATATATATATATATATATATATATATATATATATATATATATAAAGTGAACAGCTCAAGGTACAGAATTATCATATCCAGTTGCTATGACTATAATTTGGGCTCAAATCCAGGTTAATGAAACTTCTTTTCCAATGAATTGGTATCTTTCTTTTAGATAGTAGGACATTGCTAGTCCATATAATTATTGATATTGATCAAAAAAGTAGGATTTATCTGTCATTCTCTAAATGATAAAACAACAATGGGAAGCATGTTCAACTCTCCCTATTAAAATAATAAAATAATCAATTGAATTTATTGCACAAGTGTACTTATAAACTTTGAATTCCAAAATAGTGGAACTGGAATCTATAAAGTAACCCTACACTTCAGTGTCTGACACTCTACTACTGTACTCCTTACTACTTGCTGGCAAGCAGTTTTATCTTTTTTATTGTTTATCTATGAGAGACTGTTTGAGAGGTCCCTTTCCTCTCTGTAGTGAATTATTCAGTACAAAAAACTGATATATATATATATATATGTAATAAATAAAGTTTGATATCTGTATTCATTTCACAATATATGTAATATACAAATCAATATATATATCAAAATACAGTACAATTTATATAAATTATATTCTTTTAGAAGTACTTTCGACTATAAAAATGCAATTGCTAATATTATTAAAGGATTTAAAAGAAATCAACACTATAATAAAATTAAAAATAAAAATATCAAAGTGAAATGGATTTCAATGCCATTTATATCAGATGAGCAGGTCAAGTTTATTAGGAAAATTTATAATGGTTTGTGTCATATTGCTTTTTTCTCTACAAATAACATAAATAGATTACTTAATAATTCTAAAATTCAAAATTCAAAGTTTAATCAAAATTCTATTATATATAGATTGATATGTGGATGCGGTGTACAATACATTGGTGAATCTAAGTGTACATTTGAGAAGAGAATAAAAGAACATATGCTTTTATATAAAAGAATTCAAAAAGAGAATCAATATGGAACAGATATAAATAAACCTTCATCATCTGTTATATTTGATCATAATAAATCTTGTCAATATGGATTTAAATTTGATTATAAAAATATGAAAATTATTCAAATTGAACGTTGTCATAATAAACGTAAAATAAAAGAGGCTATGTTGATTTCAAGAAATCGTCAAATGTTAATGAATCGCCAGTCATCAAATGTTAAGATAACAGAATTGTGGGAAATCTGAATTGAACTATGGGTATTGTTAAGGGTTGTCTCGTTTTGATTATTCAACGTTATATAGTTGATAAAGACTACAAAGTGTATAGTCGAAAGTACTTCTAAAAGAATATAATTTATATAAATTGTACTGTATTTTGATATATACATTGATTTGTATATTACTATATATATACATATATATATATATATATATATTTGAATTTTTCAACTTATATAATGAAGCATATATATATATATATATATATATATATATATATGCTTCATTATATAAGTTGAAAAATTCAAAGGAATTTTTAAATTAAAAGTTATTAACAACTTCAATAAGTGAAAATTATATATAAAGTATGTGTACAGATAAATGTATAATATGGCATTATTAATTCTAACTTTATTTTAAAAATAAATTTAAAAAAATACTTTTATTATCATTTGTAAAGGTATTTTATAACTAAGTGAATAGAAATGACATTATTGTATAAAATGTAATTAAATTTTTATAAACAGAACAACTAATTAGGGAGATAAATATCTGATGTAATTTAGTCAAAGCATTGTCTATTATTTTATATAATCCCTTTCAAAGTTAAAATTTTAAAAATGCTGTAATTGGACAAATAAGATATAAACTGTAATGTAGTTTAGGAGTTATCTATAACTAATGGATAGATATTGGAAATGATCCAGGATGGAAACTGATTTGGTTGGCAAGACAACTCAGTAAAATATAAGTAGGGTCTCTCTGAAGATCATTTAGTATTTTTTACTCTGCTTTGAATTTATTGCTTATTCTGCTTTAATTGTTTCAGACTGTTGCTGCTTTGTTTTATTAATGTGTTTTGTGTTGATATATAATGGCAGAGTAGAGAATCTGTCATCTGCTCCATTTGGGCTATGCTGTCTGGGTACAAGCCATGAATCCAACAAGAGTTGCTGAGAAGCCATCAAATATTAGATGAATTAAATGGCTGCCTAGGTTAGAGAAAAGAGTGCAGTCCTGACCTTTAAGAAAAGCAGAAATGAGTTTGTTTGCATTGATTGATTATTACTTATTTTTGTAATCTAAAACTAATTTAGCAGTTTCAAATTTAGTGCTTGTTATTCTTCTACAAAACATAAGTTCAAAAATTGACCATTATGATAGCTGGGTGAAGAAGAGAAGATGGCTTTGATCAGAGGATTTTTTTAACATTCCTGGTATGCTTAAAGAAAACGTTGTTTAGAAGAACTTGCACTAAACATTTTTAGAATCACTCTGGATAACCTGCAAAAATTTCAAAAATGGCAATAATAAATTAAACTTTTTTTTCATTACTTTTTTTTCCCCAAAAAAATGTTTCAAAAATACGATATATAAAATAATATATACACACATCTCTTTGTTTCACAAACTGGATTTTATTCCATCTCTTAAATCATTAATCAATCCATATCTTTTTATATTTCAACCATTGTAAATGACCTTTACCAAAAGATTAAAATATATATAGCAAAGCAAGTTCTTAAAACAAAATACTCAACTATTAATCAGGAATATTAAATTTTTAAAAATATCAACTCGTTCCCTCAAACTTTTTTTTAAAATATAAGGAAGAAGATGTAGGGTTATTCAATAGCTCAGTGATAAAAATAATGTTCGAGTTTTTCTAAAATAAGAGAAGTCTGTATATTAAATAAATTACTATAATAGATAGTTATTAGAATGCAATATAAAAGCTTTTATACAATTAAGTTTACATTAGTTGCCAAAGTTCAAGTCTTAAGATTTTTAAATATTTTGAACTTTTATGAAATTTAGTTACGCATGTTTAACATGTTACCCATCAGCATATTTTGGAGTCTTTGTCACATTTTTTTATGCTTTCTATAATGATCAAGATCTTGCTGTTTCTTATATATATATATATATTCTTTCTGATGAAAACCAGTCCTCTGGTTGAAATATAATATTATTTATTGGATTTATAAGTCTTTTTTTGTTTTATATATATATTGGTTTAATAAAGTTATCTTTGCTCCTCATTTATACATCTTTTTATCACCCATTGCATGTTTATGACTTTGTATTTTCATATCAGCATATACAATACCACTGTTCAAAAAAGTTATTTATATCATACAGTTGGACCAACTGACGAGTGCTGGTTTAGCACGAAATACTTATATTGTTAATTATTTATCTTTTAGACATATATGTGGTCAAGTGTATTAGTAGTATGAGATATATAGTGTGGAGAGTTGATGGTCATGTAAAAGTCTGAGCTCAAAATACCCTAAAACTGATTTATATTTTTATAAAAATATAATTTCTCAAATTGAATTTCGAAATAATTACAACATGATATTCCAATCTCTTTACTACTTATTACATATATATGTCATTTCCTAACTAAAGTAGATTTGGTTTTCTAACAAATTTGTTTTTATATTTTAATAAATTATTCAAAATTAAAAAAACAGATATTAAGAAATAAAAAAAACATATAATACATTAATAGCAAATTAATTTTTAAAGAAACTTACCGCTAAAATATGCAATAGATAATAGCACTATTAAAACACCATAACTATAAAATATATACATATGATTTAAAATTTTATTTGACGTATGTATATAATTAAAAGAAGTAAACAAAGATTGTTAACACATTTCAATAAGAACTTACTTGCTATTTTCTGCTTAGTCAAATTTATTTAAGAATGCAGATATCCAAAACTTAACAATCTTTTTTTATTTTAATTTAAGTATGCTTTAAATATCTTATTAGAAACATCAATGAGATATTTTATCCAAAAAAATCTAGAAACAAAGTAGAGGGAAGGAGAAATAATGATAAATTAGAACTCAGTGCAAGCCAGAGTAATCAATAAATGCCAGAAGGCTTGTGCATAAAATCCCTATCTAGTGCCTACTTATCCAATATCCTCAGACTTTTTATGCACAAGCCTTCTGGCATCCATTGATTACTCTGGTTGGCACAGGGTGGCGCTACTGTATGGAGAGTTTTGCCTGTTTTAATAACAGTTAGAGCAAGCATAAGAAATGGTAATCATGTGATGTTTGATGGTTATGTCATTTGTAAACTATTCAAATAAAAGATAATTTGTTTTTATTTAATAATGATGAATAATAAACTGTAATTTTAATTAAATGGCAATTTTGCTCAATAATATCGTTTATGAAATTTTCCTAATTAAAGGAAGCTTAATTGAATCAATCCATTTACTAATGCCGACTCGTCCTTTAAAATGTTCAATGCTCAAATAACCAGACTGCATTAATAAACTTTCAAGTAATTATTCAGTTAAACCAACTTTCGTTTGGGAAAAATGGAACATATTGAGTTAAAATGCCACTAAATTCAAATTTTAGTTTGTTATTTTTTATTTACTTTCCCTTTTACTTTTGAACCCTCACTAGATTTTTCGTTTCAGAAAGAACTTTAGTCAAGGAACTATGTATCTATAGATATTTCAGTTTAAATGGGGGTGGGGCATATATAGATATATCAGTTTAAAAGATATATATATACAAATCTAATCAAAGAATACTACAATGAATATTTTCAATAGCATTCAGTGACTCTAAGAATTATTAAGAACATTTACAATAAAATAGGAAACAGAAAATGCTTATCACTACAGGTTAAAACACTGATGACCAAGTGACTGTGAAAATGTCAGATGGGGTGATTTTTTTATCTCTTTGTTTATTGTCTCTAATTTGTATTTTAAAATATTAAAATGTCTTGCATTACAGTGATAAAGATAAGTGCATTTTGTGCACCATAATGCATGCCGTATAAATGTTGTACTTTTTATTTCTGCAAGGCAGGCATTAATTAAAATTATAGTGGTATTGTTTTTCTGATATTTTTTGTAATATAAGATTGAGTGCATTTTAGACTATTACACGCAAAGAATACATGTTTTTGGTTCTCTTCTGATCTGTGGCACAATTCAACCTAGTGTCAATGTTAAATATGTTTCTTTTATATCTCATAAAATATAATGTTGATAATGGCCACATGTTCATTTTGAATAGAAAAATTTGGGCTCGAGTGTTTACTATTTAAATCTACATATTAGCTGCTTATTATTAATGCCTAGCATTGGCAAGTCTAAGTTATAATTTATGTTTGTGTGTAGAAGTACATATTTATAAAAGTAGTGTCATTTGTCTTGTGGGAAAGTTATATTAGGGTTAGATATTGATTTAATAGGTTCTAAGATTTATGAAGGTATTTTGTGTATAGAGGAGATTTGTCTGTAGGTGCAACTATGAGAGTGACTTCTAAATGTCAGTATATTCTTGTCATGAATGATATATGATTAATTCTGTATTGTAAATACATGAATAGAATGTAGTCCTAACCCATTTAGGTTGCTATGATACCACATTTGTCTGAGTGAGATGGCCATTATTTTTCTTCCCCATAAATTTTTTTTAAACAGTGAATAAATCTTTGATGTAAAGAATTTTGTGAAAACTATAATTGGTGTATAAGTAATTTTTGTAATAACCGGCATGTTTATAAGTGATACTTTTGAGTATAGGGAAAGATATGCTTTTGAGAGAAAACTATCTTCTATTTGAATAATTTACATAAGACATAATGATGAAAAAAAGTAAAACCAGCCTCTTTTTTATTATTACTTCTCTGCTTCATTGCTGTTTTTGGATTTTATTGAACAAAATATCTCATTCATGTGTTTGGCAAGTTAGTCAGATATGTAAAATATTTTTAATTTGAAACAACAGATTTTGTGGTATTTCTGCAACATCTCTGAACAACCATTACTATTATAGGGATGCAGTTGACATATCTAAAGTAATGTTATAGATCAAAGATCATCATTTGGTAGAATTTTGGAGAGTGTCAATAACTATCATATAAAGTCTTTGGACAAAGAAAAACATATCTTCAACACTTTAAATGATGATGGATGTCAATGCATTTTGTTTTCATTTTAATACTTAGCAACTTTCTTCTTCTTGTGCCATTACATACTAGGACAGAGAAGATCACACAAAAGTGAATTAGTCACATATGCTAAATCAGCATGAACCATTTGTGTTTTTTGACATTTAGTAATTTTTTAATGATATGGCCAGTATTATTCTCCCACTGACAAACATAGCTTACTGTATTTGACTTCATTACAGACGGTTGTGGCTAATCATATGATGTATGGTCAAGTTTCCCTTTACTATATAATCATGCATTCACTGTGCTAGACAAACATATTCTGATCTAAATTAATTATCTTTTCCAATTTGCTGCTTCATATTCAGTGTTTTTTGAAAATTGTTTTTTAAAAATAAGATTTTCCTTTAGCAAGCAATTTACCTCAGAAAATACCTTATCTCTCTTTATTAATTAATTTTTAATTACATTTATTTCCCGTCCCTCTTTTTTTCAAGAAACAAAAAAGAGAAAAAAATATATACTGTTTAAAAATTTGAAAAAGAAACTTTATATTTTTGATTTAATATTTTATTAACTCTGATTTGTTTTGTTTTTAAATAAACAACTTTCAAAATGCTTTACCTTTTTTAACATAATAATAATAACGTTTAAACAGATAGAAACAAAATGGCTAAAAGAGACATATTGGCACATCCTAGCGTTACAGCTTGAATTCAATTATTACTTCAGCCTATACATACACTCTTAGTACTGGCTTGTTTTTAATTTGTAGCTACTTATAAAAGAGATACATAATACATTAATCTTTAACAATAAAATATCAATAAATTTTAAAGAAATTCACAATATGGAGTTTGGAATCCAAATATCTGGATTATCTAATAAAAATCAATGTTAATGCATTACCTACTAATGGATTTTTGGTTAATAAAATGGTACTCGTGAATTGAATCATTCTGCACAATTTGTAAAAGAGAAGATGAAACCATAAACCATTTCAGGTTTGGATGTGTTCAGCTAATGCAGCTCAAAAAAACATTAATGAATTGGATCAAGGTAGATAAAGCTAAATTATCTAATCTGAACGGCAGCATCAGAAAGGGATCATATCCAGAAATTTGACTGATGTTAATTCTAGATCATTTTATATGGCTTACTAGATGTAAGCTAGTGTTTAATCCTGATAAATTTGATCCTATTGCCTTCATGCAGAAAAAATTAAAACAGACAAAAACAAGAGATAAACTGATAACCCCTGAGATCATTTTCTTTATGACATGGGACATGTTAAATTTAGACTCACCATGTCCCCAAACAATGGTAAGATGCTCCCAAAAGGAAAAAAATAAGAATAAAAGGTTAAAGTCTGGCAAATTCAAATGAAAGATAATAAAACCATATCAAACAAAATATATCCCAAAGATGTACACAGCAACTGCACCAATGGCGAAGACATAAAGAGACTGGTGATTAAAAGATAACATGATCAGCCTGAACAATTAAATTTAAAACTATATGTTAGAATATCATAACTGCTAATGTATAACGTAATTATAATAAATTATTTGGAAGAAAAAAAAATTTAATTTCATAAATTAAAAAAAAAGTTTTCTAACAAAATAACATCAACATATTGTATTCATAGAAATAATCTTATTTGTAAATAAATTAATAAATTAAAGAGAAATTTCTGGTGATAATCATTAAACAACTTAACCATTTCATTCCTTAATGGGTTTATCAAAATAGGACTAAGCCCAAATATAAGTTGTTTAGTCAGTCATTAGAGGATTTTTATGTATATACTCTGAAATGTTTGATAGTTTTCTTGCTAAATATTGTTTAGTTTATTTATGCAAGCTATAAACTTTGCATCAAATGTTTTATTATTAAATTTATACTATATCTGTTGGCAATTTATGCATGCATATTAAATTCCATTTATACCGTAATATTTTTGTAAAAAAAGAACTTAATTGCAAACTGTGTCTGGATATACAATGAATATGAAATCATGAAATGATATAAAAGCTAAAATATTATATAGATGAATGTATTCATAACTTACCTAAAGTACATATTCTTTCCTAAATTAAAATAAAAAAATAATTACATTAAAAAATAAATACTGAAAATGTATATGCATATGTGCATATTTCCTAATAGATAGATAGATAGATAGATAGATAGATAGATAGATAGATAGATAGATAGATAGATAGATAGATAGATAGATAGATAGATAGATAGATAGATAGATAGATAGATAGATAGATAGATAGATAGATAGATAGATAGATAGATAGATAGATAGATAGATAGATAGATGGATGGATGGATGGATGGATGGATGGATGGATGGATGGATGGATGGATGGATGGATGGATGGATGGATGGATGGATGGATAGATAGATAGATAGATAGATAGATAGATGGATAGATGGATAGATGGATGGATGGATAGATAGATAGATAGATAGATAGATAGATAGATAGATAGATAGATAGATAGATAGATAGATAGATAGATAGATAGATAGATAGATAGATAGATAGATAGATAGATAGATAGATAGATAGATAGATAGATAGATAGATAGATAGATAGATAGATAGATAGATAGATAGATAGATAGATAGATAGATAGATAGATAGATAGACAGACAGATTAATTGTCTGAATAATTTAGCAATGTTTAATAAATTTTATTAAAGAAATGTTTATTGCATATAAAGAGTGTGTTTGATCCAATAAAAATGCTATTATTATTATCATCATCATTTTCAATCACTATTACTCCATTGCTCCAGTTTGCACTTTTTTTTTGTCCTCATTCCTTCAGCAAACTTCTTTTACTCATTCATCCATTTCATATAAGGTTTTTTTTTATTTTTTTTTACAAACTTTTAGGATTTAGTTTAAAATTTTAGCTGACCACATATTGACATTTTTTCTAACAGTATGTCCAGTTCAGCTCTATTAAATTTTTTTCCAATGATGTCAGTGATATCTGTTTGTTGTCTCACCCACATATTTTTATTTTGATCTCTTCTAGTTATAACCAACATATACTTTTCTGTATGTCAATGAGTTATCAATAGTTTCTATATTGGGAATTAAATCACAGATTTATTTGTAAAAACATTATTACTTTTCATTATAATTTTGTGCATAGTTATGATGAATAATACAATAGATATTATGAATAAAATATTAATCATTATCATTAGCAGTTAATCATAAATATCACACATCAAATACTTGTTTTTAATAAGACTTCTTATCATACATTACTTTATCTGGTATTTTATTCAGAATTTTGCAGAACAAAAATCAGGTGATTTATGTCAAGCAATGGTGGCCTAGTGGTTAGCATAGCTGTCTTCCAAGCAGCTGGTCTGGGTTCGCTTCTCACAGCCAATGTATTTGACATATGAAAAAAATCAAGTAATTTAATTCTTTTCACACAATAAAGCAAATCACAGCAAAGATAAATATTCTTTTTGAAAAACTTATATAAAATCATGAAGAACTTTTATTTACCACTACATCATAATCTTTAATAGTAACTTGTGTTCAAAATGTTATCTTGTAGCTAATAAAGTAGTTTATCATATGTCCAAGTTGCATAGAAAATATATATCAACCGGAAATATATACTTTACTTCTTCAGATATATGATTAAACTTATATTTGTCTTAAACCCAAGCTAACAGTTGAAGTAAATTAGATATTTATATACAATGTTCTGGATAATTTGGTGCATTTGTAATGGACTTGAGAAAGGCTCTACTGGCCCTTTTAATAAAATGGTATATACATATTTAAGAGTTAAATATTTCCAGACTTAAGCTGGCAATATAATTTATCAGCGTATAATTATTCAATTATTTTTATTTAGTGTAATTTAGCACAATTGTGGATTGACAGCCTTTTTAGCTGAATCCTAATCTGTCGTTTCTGACTATTAAACATTACAAGGCTTTCTAAACAAGTAATCAATTATTGACTTTTATTTAATAAAATAATAAATGGTAATATTGATATTACTCCAAACTTTGTGAAAACATAAAAAATATTAATTAGAACATTAATGTATTAAGAGTGCTGTGAACTCTTGTCAAAAGCAATCATTTATCATTGATGGTATTATCATAGATACTTAATGTAATAATAAAATTAATTTAAGGCTGAGATCTTATCTCAAAGTTTGCTTGTTGGCTTTTTGAATAGAAATCTTTTAATTTGGTTCTGGATAAAATGAAATGCTATGTTTATAGATAAATATTGTTCGGGATATTTTGTTCATCTATTGCTGTTTTACGCAGAGGCAAAACTCTTCATACAGTAGCTCCACTCAGTGCAAGCCAGAGTAGTGAATGAATGCAGGAAGGTTTGTGTATATAATCCTTATCTATTGCCTATTCATCCAATATCCCCAGACTAGTTTTTAGCATGGTTTTTATCAGTGAGTAGGCATTAGATAAGGATTTTATGCACAAACTTTACTGCATTCATTGATTACTCTATCTTGCACTGAGTGGCATTACTGTAAGAAGAGTTTTGCCTCTGTGTAAACAGCTTAAGTAAGCATAAAGATGATGATCATGTACTGTTGTTTTATAACTATTAAAAGTGGGCACAAGATTGATTTTCAGTAGAAAAAGAAATGAGAAATTATCAAGATGTTTCTTTGTAAATAGATTTTTATTTGTAAAATATGTAAATGTAAAGTAATTTTAATTAATTCTGTTTGCATACCAATATGTATAATCAAAGTACATTGCATAAATACAGCATTTGTTTTTGTACTACAAGATATAATGTACGCATCACTGAAAATGAATATGGCCATTTTAATTCCAGATTAAAGAATAATAATAAAGACAACAGTTGCTAACAAGTTAGAAAAACAAAAATTTAAATCAGAATTCCTAAACAAATTAATGTACCTCAACTTATAAGTGATACATTTTTTTCAACACACTCATTTGACAGATAAATACTGAACATGATTAAGAACATATAGAGAGGGTAAAGGTCTGATGTAATTGCTGATAGCTGGTTCATCGAAAATGCAATTTGAAAATTGTTCTCTTTTTATTGTGTCTTTATTTATATGTTTTATATGTTTTAGATTAAAAGTTTTATCATATATCTAAGATATTACCCACGTATAGAAAAAGAGAAAGAAGTAAATTAATAATTTCATACTTGTATTTATAAATGCTTAATTAAGTTTAAAGTTAGTATCTAGGCTAAAAATTAAATAATAAAATCCAGTCTAATAAATGATTAATAATAATCGTTATTTATTTAAAAGACGATATTGACAAACCACTAATAAGCTAAATGGTCGTCATTTTCTACATATAAATCCTGAACTACGATGATGAAGATATGTGAAGGTAAAAGACTTGATTAACTGGCGATAATTTCCTCAGTCAAATATAAATCTTGTTGTTGTTTTTTTTCATGTATCTTTAACCGTATGTTTTAAATATGTCATTATAGTATATTAAAAATTGTTGCTCCTGACATAATCCTATTATTCCATTTAAACAGCTACCTGGATGGTATAAGAGAGTCAAATAAATAAATACATAAAACAAAATATAATTTGAATACACTAACACCAAATTGTTTAAAAAAGAAATGACTAATATCTTAAGAAAATTAATATCTTATTTTATTTTGTAGCTTTGTTTTCAATATCTATTTTATTATGTTAATTTAGTTTTTGGTGTTACAATGTCATTATTAATTACTTTAATTTATATGTTTACATTTGAGTTCATAAAATAATTGATTCTAATTTATTACATATATTTTAATTCAGTTAATGATTTACACATCAAAACATTTGCTTTACATTAAATAAACAGATAAATTATTAAATTTATTTACATCAAAGACAATCAATGAAATTCGTCATCAAAATATATGTTGAAATGTACAATAACGTTTATGTCTCAAAAATAATGTCAAATATTTATTATGTTTTATAAAATAATGTATCATTTTCTATTAAAATTAAGAAAAACTATTATGAGTTAATATAAAATAATTATGCATAATAAAAGATTTTTGGGGTGAATTGCATCCATCTAGCTCATCTCCGATAGTTGTAATCAAACTTACGATTTTTTGTGATAATTGATGAGTATATGAATATTTGGCTATTTTTAGCTAAAGGGCGAACAGTACCGAAAAACTTTTCAAATCCTCACTATCCAGTAATCAATAAATAGGTGTGAGAGAGGGAGGATACTTTATTTTTCACTAACATTTTGTAGATAGTGAATGTCTTTAATTATTATATATATATAAATAATAAAGTGAAAATTATTAAAATGTAGCTAGGGGTCATGTATAAATTACATCACACATCTAACAAATCAAACCTAAAATGTCCAGCTAAATTTCACCAAATATTGTCAAGATAATATTTTGTATGGGTAGCTAGAAATTAATATGCTAGATAAGCGATATAATTTATATGCATAATAAGGATAGCTTTTAGCATTTTTTGTTTTATTATGTATGTTCTAATGAAGCAATTTGTTTTCACGGTTTCAGAATGATTTATTTATATTCTATTTTAGAAAGGTTTCATAATTTTCAATCTCTAAACATGTACTCTGAAATATTAACTCTAGGCATGCATCCTGAAATATGTACAATTTGCATATCTTATTTCAAACACATTATAGCAAAAAAAATTACTTTATATATATATTGTAACCGGACCCCCATACAACCCTTTTATTATGTCAGTTGTAACAATTTTCTGATGAGCATGCTGTAGGAAGGAACTATCAATTGACATTCCTAATGCAGATGTTAATGCCTCCTACAACAATATTTCCTGCTCATCAGAGGATGTAGTACCATAAAGACTGGAAACATCTAAATATTTCTATGTTTGGTTTCCCAAAAAGCGCCATTAGAGTTCCGTCTCACTACAACCTGATTTGGGTAGGTCTAGTTATGTCAGACGTAGCTCAGAAGGCATGAGATTCTCATGAAAAAGTGCTATATCTGATGAGTGATGCAATGAAACAAAACAGAATTGGACAACTGGATAACCAATTTAATTTTTAGTAACAAAAAAAAATTTATTAAATAACAATTAATTAGCAATTTCTAACGAAGTTCATTTTTATCCACATGACAACTCATTTTCATTTTACTTATGAAAGAGCTAGAAGCAGTTCTTTTTTTCTTATCAATAGTTCATTTACAAGTCCATTTATGAGAAGAAGTTTGGAAGCAGTCAAGCATTTATGATTTATACAATAATTCATTTTGAATTCATTTAAGAGAAGAACCTTAGAAGCAGTCAAGCATTTATGGTTTATACAATAATTCATTTTGAATTCATTTATGTGAAGAACCTTAGAAGCAGTCAAGCATTTATGGTTTATACAATAATTCATTTTGAATTCATTTATGTGAAGAACCTTAGAAGCAGTCAAGCATTTATGGTTTATACAATAATTCATTTTGAATTCATTTATGTGAAGAAGCTTAGAAGCAGTCAAGCATTTATGGTTTATACAATAATTCATTTTGAATTCATTTATGTGAAGAAGCTTGGGAGCAGTCAAGCATTTATGATTTATACAGAATTTCATTATTCTATAAATTATTATTGATTGGTAAACATTTAAACTCAGCAATTCTTGGCTTGTGGAGCATTTACCATTTAGTAATTAAAGTATTTCTAATTTAGTCAAATATAAAAGTATATTCACACACATAAATTCTGTTTGGCTTGTGGAGCATTTATCATTTAGTAATTAAAGCATTTCTAATTTAGTCAAATATAAAAGTATATTCATACACATAAACTCTGTTTGGCTTGTGGAGCATTTATAATTTAGTCAAATATAAAAGTATATTCATATACATAAATTCTGTTTGGCTTGTGGAGCATTTATCATTTAGTAATTAAAGCATTTCTAATTTAGTCAAATATAAAAGTATATTCATACACATAAGCTCTGTTTGGTTTGTGGAGCCTTTATCATTTAGTAATTGAAGCATTTATAATTTAGTCAAATATAAAAGTATGTTCATACACATAAGCTCTGTTACATTACGCAATTAAAGCATTTCTAGTCCATATAGTAAATACATTCAAATATTTTTATAAATAAATTCTACGTATTATTTTATAACTTCGCTTTATAACATATGATAAAGATGTTTTAATATTTTATAAAACAAATTCTATGTAATTATTTCATAACTTCACTTTATAACATATGATAAAGACGTTTTAATATTTTATAAAACAAATTCTATGTAATTATTTCATAACTTCACTTTATAACGTATGATAAAGATGTCTTAATATTTTATTAAACAAAACGTATGCAACCGTTTCATAACTTCACTTCATAACATATGATAAAAATGTTTTAATATTTTATAAAAATAATTTTATGTAGATATTTCATGATGTCAATTTATAATTTATGATAAAGATGTCTAACATTCCTATAACATAATTACCTTCCAGTTTTGCAGTCTAGTTTACTCAAAAAGAAGGCAGGTTATTTCATTTATGGAAAGTCATGGCACAGCGTGGAGAGATTGAAGCCGCTAATTTACCCCATTGTCATTATAATTCCTCTAGTAAAGCTTTCTTTTTCCATTTTCACGTTTTGTTAAAGCTATATTTTAATATGTCAAAAGAATTAAGTAATACACTTTTTCTTTTTTAAAAAAAATTTAATATGTTCTGCCTCTCTGTGTAAGACGAGAGAGAAAAAAAAGTTCTTTTCTTCCGACGACGTGCCTAATTTGAATACTGCCTCAGTTTAACCCAAGTATCTTTTCTTTTTTCTTTTTAATGATTGGATAATTAATTTCTTTTCTTTTTATTGAGAGAGACAAAAAAAAACAAGATGACATAACATTCTATTCAAATCCATCAATCACAAAATTAAAAATATGATTTTTTTAAACAAATCAAAATTTATTGCCTTCCCAATTAGACTGAATCACGCTAGACATTTTGAATGGGGGGGGGTCTTTTGAATATTTATATGAGGAACAGCATATCTGTTTCAATATATATACACACACACATGCAATCTTGCTATAAAGAGTTTGGAATAAGATGCACAAATTATATTTATATAAAATATTACAATATCTTTGGAGCAAATCACTGTTGGTATGTGCACTGTTTTAACCAATTGAGGGGCACTAAACAACGATTTAAAAGGACAATTGGTTAAAATAACACATGTGTGGAGAATGATTTGCTCTGAAAATATTACAATAAATACTGTTCTGTATAAAAATAAAAAATATTTATTAATGTATAAAATATTCCAACAAAATAAAGAAAGCAAAAAGTTTAATAATATTTATATAGCGTCTACATGATCATATGAAAAAAAATTATTATTACAAAAAGGAAAACCAAAATATTTATTATTAAACGGGGATATATAACACCCAACATTGTTTTTTTAGCACACAGTTATATTGGGTAAACTGAGAAAAGAGAATTAAAAATAGAAAAAAAAAGAATCAATAATAGAAAGAAAGAAAGAAAAACAAATAGAGAAATTTAGGAAAAGAAAGAACAATTAATGTTAAATTGACCACAGCCTTAAATAATTTGTGCTAGTCATTAATAAAATACTAATAATTATCTACTAATATTGATAGTAAGCAATTATCCGATTCACAAGGTAGGTTTCAAGATGCAATATAATAGATATTATAGTGAGATGTGTTGACTTAGAAGTGTTGGGTGATAAATTAACTGTCTTTAATCACTGCTATTCTTATTAATTCAAACTAAGAGCTATAGAATATTTTTCATTTCAAAGTAAACTTTATTTACAGAAGAAGCGTAATACAAGGAAAACAGTAAATTTCAAAATTCCAACTGGGAGCATATATGTAGCATCCTATGAGTTACAAGGATCACATTTGAGAAATTTAAAAATACAACAGATTGATAAAATTACCCCATCAAAAGAACATAGACAATAAATCAAACTAAGTACATAGTTTCCATCATTGAATAATTAACATAAAAGATGAGTATAGATATTATATGGTAAATCAAATGGACAGGTAAGATTCTACATGAATGGGGTTACAGAATTCATCTAAGCAAAGGGTAATCATAAAACAATTCATGTTAGGATTATACAAAGTATGAGAATACAAAGAGGATTGATTGTCATAATAAAAAAAGGAATTTTGTAGGCCTGATAAACAAGGCCATCAAATAACAACATGTACAATAATAAATTTAACACAGGAAGTGATCATCGATTAGTAAGGGGTAAGATACATGTTAATGTAAAACTAGAGAGACAAAAATTATTAAGAAAAACTATATTTACAGTTGACATTCCTAATCTTCAGAAACATTCTAATGAATTTAAATTAGAACTTACAAATCGGTTTCAAGTATTAGTAGATTTTGAACATGATTCAGATTTGAATGAAATTAATATGAAAATAACTGATACACTTTTAAAAACTGCAACAAAGATAGCTGGTAGAAAAAAGCAGCAATTGACTAATAAAATTTCTACTGAGACTAGAGAACTTATGAAGAAAAGAAGGAATATGAAGATATGCAAGAATGATGCATTAAAAAGAATCGAATATCTCGAATTTTGTCAAATGGTGCGGAAAAGAGTTGAAAATGATATAAGAAAGTATAACTGTGAACTAGCAAGAAAAGCTGTAGAAGAAAATAAAAGTCTTAAAAATGTAAAACAACATTTTGGTATTGGTAGGAAATTTATATCTGCAATAAGGAAAAAAGATGGAATTATTACTAAAAAGAAGGATGACATTATGAAATTGGTAGAAGATTTTTATCAAGAATTATATAGTAATAAAGAACAAGTACCTCCTATATCTATTACATCTTCCGAATTGCCCAGAATTTTAAATGAAGAAGTGAGAAATGCAATTAAATGTATGAAAAAAGGAAAGGCTCCAGGTAATGATAGAATTATAATTGATATATTAAAAGAAGCAGGTGAAGAAACAGAAAAAATATTAGCAAAGTTATATACCAAATGTCTAAATGATAAAGATGTACCGGATGATTGGAAGAATGCAGTAATAATATTAATATTTAAAAAAGGTGATAAAGAAGATATTAGAAATTACAGACCTATCAGCCTTTTATCAGTTTTATATAAAAATTTTACCAAGATAATTACAACTCGTCTACAGAGAACCTTGGATTTTCACCAACCAAGAGAACAAGCTGGATTTAAAAGTGGTTTTAGTAAAGTAGATCATATTCAAGTATTGAGAGAAGTTATAGAAAGGACAAATGAATATGAGTTGTCATTATGTTTTGGATTTGTAGATTATGAAAAGGCATTTGATTCTATAAACATTTCTTCAGTGATTAAAGCATTGGATCATCAAGGTATAGATTCAGGATATTGTCATATTTTAAAGAATATTTATAAAAATGCAACAGCAACAATTAGATTACATAATGATACTGGGAAAGTCAACATTGAGAAAGGTGTAAGACAAGGTGACTCCATATCTCCAAAACTTTTTACAGCAGTGCTGCAAAAAGTATTTTGTGGATTAAAATGGGAAACTAAAGGAGTGAAAGTAAATGGAGATTATTTAAGTCATTTAGATTTCACAGATGATGTAGTTGTTTTTGCAAATAATGCTTCCGAGCTGCAGGAAATGTTGCAGGAGTTATCAGATGAAAGTAGGACTAAAGATAAATGTTAAAAAGACTAAAGTAATGTTTAATCGATTTGCTCAAAATATGAAAATAAAGATTGATTATGATGAATTAGAAGAAGTTAAGAGTTACAAATACCTTGGTCAGATTATTAACACAGATGGAAACATAATAGAGGAAATTAATCATAGAATTAAACTTGGTTGGAGTGCTTTTGGTAGAAATAACTTGATATTAAAAGGAAATATGCCTATGTGTTTGAAAAGAAAGGTTTTTAACAAATGTGTTTTACCAGTTCTTACTTATGGATCTGAGACTTGGACACTTAATAGAAGATCAATACAGAGACTTCAGCCCACTCAAAGAAGTATGGAGAGATGTATGTTGGGAGTAACAAGAAGAGATCAAAAACAAAACGCAATGTATAAGAGAACAAACAGGTGTTACTGACCTCATTGAAAAAATTAAAAGATTGAAGTGGAGTTGGGCTGGACATATTGCTAGAAGAGATGATAATAGATGGACAATTGAAATTTTAAACTGGATTCCAAGAGATTGTAAAAGACCCAGAAGGAGACCACATGTAAGATGGATGGATGAAATAAGAAAATGTGTAGGGGTGATGTGGAGAAGAGAAGCTAAAGATCGAAGAAGATGGATTAAACTTGGAGAGACCTTCATCCTGCAGTGGATTGATAATGGTTGATAATGATGATGATGATGACAATAATGGAATTGCATAAATATACTTATGTAATATGGATGCAAAAATCAGTGACTCACAGATAAAAAATACCATAAAATATAATACATAGTAAAAGAGTAAACAAATCATTCACTACAGTTTAAGAAAATTAAACAATAGGCCTAGGTGTCAAAGGCTGACCTATATCCTTAATTATCTCCGTGTTTGATCAGACATGCTTTAAGAGGTATTTAACAACAAGGTCTTCAATTGAGTGGTCAACCCCTTTCTCAAACAGCACCTTACATCTTATAGTCCTTATGGTAAAGTTTATGTATCTCATCAATCTGATAGTCCCGAATCTTCCCATCTTAAAGGCCAGCTTGATTGTTACACAGGTTTGATCAGAATCGGTGATTTTTTTCAGCAGGAAGTTCCAAAGATAGTTCTACAAATGACCTCAAGAAAGTATGTGATTCATGAACTCTTCTTGTTTGTTACATAGGGGGCACATGGTGTTAATATTATAGACCCTGTAATATCCCAGAAAGGCCCCAGTAGGAAGGGCCCCAAGGTTAACTTTGATCAAGAAATCCACATACTTTGGCTCCAGTTTGAGGAATTTACTCCATCTTTTGAACTGGAAGATTTCCACAGCTCCCATTAGGCAACAAATGGTAAGTCTTGCAGTAGTTTAATTTAGAACCAAACAGGGAGCCAGAAGTGTTCATGTAGGTAATCTGTTGCTGAAGCTATAGGCTCCTATGCTTGGGCAGAGGCCTATCAGTTTGCTCAACTTAACTCAATGGAAGTGGATATTCCATACCTAAGTTGACATTCAAAAGTTTGACTAGAATATTATGGGTCTATTGAATTTGAAATGTTTTGATCGAGTGCAAAGCCAAACCATTCAGGAGTTTAGGCATTTGTAATATATTGAGGCTGATGACAGGAGCCCCGCTCCTCCAGAATAGCCTCCTGCAGAGAATCACTGCCTTTTTTTATAAAGATATTAATTGGGCAAAGCTGGAAAGATAATAAGTTATCTCGGGCAGCACAACAGAATTTAGTGAGGCAACTTTCCCCAGCAGTGACAGATAGATCTTAGATAAGGAATCAATTGTATTCTCTATCTTGGAGAGTAAGGAATTCTGTAGGTCTCTTCTCATAACTGACAGGGTGTGGCAAGGTGGAAACTGAGGAAAACTAAGGGGCTGCTTTGAATCTGCCTGGAACTTGCTTCCCTGTCATGGTGGACCACAAGGCTGATTTGTCTTCATCAACCCTCAGAACCAAATTCATGAGTGAACTGGTCTAAGATTTCATTAAGCCCAGGGGGGTGAAAACACAGAGCTAAAATCCTGGAGCCATTCAACCATCCAATGAGAACTGGGGTTTTCTATCAAGTGGAGGTATGCCTCAGGTGCTTTGAGTTTTTCCAATACACCAAGCAACACATTGACCCTGATGCAATCAAAGACCTCAGCAAAGTCAATCTGCACTGTGACTGGCCATGATTTCCTTCTTCTATGAACATGGACAACTAGGAGATAAAATGGGCTGACAGCATTGGCAGTTAAGCACCCCTTTCTGGAAAACTGATAAGATGAGAGGCATCTACTTAGATGTCCACTTTTATGAAGCCCTCTATCGACACTTGATCAGCAGCTGCACCATTGAGATTGGGTGGAGATGGTCAAGGACATGTGGGCTCTCCCATTTCTTAATTAGGGGCACCATGATTAATCAGATAAATCCCCAAAGCCTCTCACCTGTCATCAGCCAGAAATCAACCATTTTTTTATTATGGGAATGTTTAAAGGAGTGTAGGTGATATAAAAGAAACTTAGGAATCCCATGAAAGATATGTGCATTCCATCAGGGAAGGATTTTAGTTTCAACAGGATTCGGCCTCTCAGATCTTATGGGGGCTGATTCCACCGAAGTAAACTTTTTCCAAGAATTTAACATCCCCAGCTGCTGAAACTTATTTATGTAGAATTCCCAAGTCCTGGCTATTATGGAATAACCAGAGTAGCCATTGCCATGGATCTTGGTTGATCTCAGGGCCTTAGACCTTTTGCCTGAATAAAGAGTCCACCTAAGGTATCCTCTCATTTAGAAGTGTTGGTGATGCAGGTACTGTCAAGCCCTCTTAATCAAGAGATACTCAGCAATGGCACCCTGAAAGGCCTTGTACTTTACTTTTAGGGCATATTTTGGGTCTCATAAGGCAGGTATTTCAATTCTCTGGTGATGTCATCCTGCTCAGCTATCATAATAATTGATTAGATCACTTAAGGGGTTGACAAAACCCAACTATGTCTCCATAAGGGGAAGGGATAATATCCTGAGGTGGCAAAAGATTATGTAGGATTCTGGAACCAATAGATGGTTATGTTGAACCTAGTCAATATCCTTATTGTTTGTGAAAAATTTGTAATTGGCAAAATGACATCTCTATGGCTAGGGCTGATCCTCACCTCCGACACAAAGTGGTCAGAAAGTTGAGACTCAATCATGAATGACAAGATGGCAAGAAAAAAGTAAGATCAATAAGAGATCTTGAATGTCTCATGTAAAAGGAAAATTCATCTTCAGGAAAGAATCTTCTCCCACTTATCACAGGTAGGCTCAAGCATTTGATGAATTTGGATTGGAAAGCTTCAAATGTATGGTTAAAATCACCTATGACTAGAATGTAAAATGGATTTGGTCTGAGAATAGAGTTGATGATGAGAATTACTCAGATGACTGTAATTTTTTGGGAGATAAACATTAATTAGGTTAAATGACCATGCTTGAAATTAAATTATGGCAAACAGGAAATTGGTGCCTATATGCAAAATTTTAAATAATGTTATTGAGAAGTTTTTTATTTATTATGATTGCAATGCCTCCTGATGTGGTTTATGAAAAGAAATAGTGAAATAAATCAAACTCCTGTGTCATGTTAATGATATGTGGGTCTGACTGATGATGCAACTTTGTTTCAGATAAGCATAAAACATCTGGGGCCTGGCTCCAGAACCACTGCAACAGAGCATAAGGCCTATCACATGAATTAAGGCCCCAAACATTGACTGAGACAACACTTAACTTCATCAGGCTTATTAAGATCTGACAATAACTAAGAGGTTCGCTTCATCTGAGAGGGTGTTGCTGGCTTGAGACCAACCCCAAGGGAAGAGATATCAGAGCTGGAATCTGAATGACCATCACCATCTATTATTGTGGTGGAAGAATTGAGTCCCTCTAACTGAATAATCTGCTCCATATTGTTGTCCTTCACTGGGGTTCCTGGAGCAGCCCCTTCACCATTTGAGGCAATTTTCTTTTAAAATGAGTAATGACTGTGGGGGAAGAACAAAGCCTAAGTGTTTTCCCTTAGGGGTAGAGGCATTGTCCAGTTGATCATTGAGGCTTAAAATGTCATCCATAGTAGAAGTATATCCACTGGAAAAGAAGCAAACAGGAGAGGATCTAAATTTTCATGATCTTTTTCTCTTCTTGCATCTAGGAGAGCCAGCCAGGAGGAATCTACAGGCTGCAGGAACATTGGCCAACTATATGGGGTATTCAATGTCAACAAATTCCATTGGGGGATCTGTTAAATGTTCTTCAGCTGCACTTTTGGATGTTTTAATGTTTTAAGTACAATCAATAACAAATATGTTTTAATAAGTAATGTTCAAAAACTCATTATCTTTAGTTGGATAATTATCAGTTGAAGAATTTGTACTTTTTATGTAAAAAAGTGGACTTTGATCTCAAAGTATAACATAGACCTCAAAGTGCTGCTGCTACACTACACAAGTTTGAACTAGGTTATTTCATCATTGTAATGTAATTCTTTTAATATTTCAAAAATATAGTTCTCTATGTCAAATTTATTCATAATAGTAAGATAAGAATTTCTATCTATATAAAAGCATTGGAAAAATTCCATTTAAGTATTTTCTAAAATTATCTGAAAATATAATGGCAAGATAATAATAGCATTTCTAAGTTCTTGCTGGAGATAATGATATTGAAGCTACAAATATGAAATTATCTGACTTGTATTAGGGTATAAAAATATAGTGAAAGATATCCCAAAAACTAATTAGTGATGAACTAGACCATCTTTTTATAGGAGAAATCTTATTTAGTTATAAAGACTCTTATTCTCTCTCTTTCACTCCTTTTCTCACTTTCTTTCACTTTATTTCTCTCTTTCACTTTCTATTTTTTGATGATTTGAAATCATAAAATCTATCAGGTTTTTATATCAAAAATTATAAATTTATAAAGGTGAAAACAATAAATATTCTGATGAATATAATAGTACAGATGACCCTTTTTGCAAAATGTACAAAGCTTTTTATAATAGGTATGCTATATGTTATTTAAAACAAAATGCACTTCTAAAATGTTCTCCAAACATAATATTCTGGTGCACAAATATTTGTCAAAATAGTTATAACAATTGTTCTTTCAGTACTATATACCACATGACTTTTCTAGGGGGCTATGATCAATACTCATTTACATTGTATTCACTTTTATTTTATTGACTTTTTTATTAACCATAAAAACATTACATAATGAAATCATTCTGCTTTCAGTCAGGCAAAAGAGGAATTGTTATCTCTTGTAACTATCAAAGAAAACATTTTGTAAATAACATAATACTACATTAAAATTAGTGGTAAAAATTAATGGTCAATTATTTCAAAATGCATGAACCCAGAATTTGTTCCATTAACAAACATAGTTGACTTAAGCTTAATTGAATATATTGTAGTGACATTAATTTCAGATCCAAAATTAGTAAATATTCAGAAGTGGTTCATGATGTATGAGTTAATGCATCTTCCATTATGCTTATATTTGGAATTTAAATTCAGAAAGATGGAAATGTTCTTTTTTTTTTACATAACTAATGTTTTTCAATAAAGTTTAGACTTTTTTTCAAATGCCACCTTAATGAGTCATTCACTTATTATTCAGTGAAGTTATATAAAATCTCTCCAACTAGCAATTGATTAATTTCATGAATAATGTTTTTTCCCCATGCTAGTTGGTGGTGAAGAAAAAAATATCAGTATGTAAATTTATGATAGCAATGACTTCCTAAATCAGAAAATATGACTTTACTAGACTAGTTTGGTGTAATCATAGTGACAGATTCTGGAACTCAAGATCCATGAGATTCTGGAACTCAAGATCCATAAGTGATGGTTCAGTTCATTCATTCCTGTGCTTGAACTTCTTATGAACTCTTGAGCACAAAACCATTATTATTATTATTATTATTATTATTATTATTATTATTATTATTATTATTATTATTATTATTATTATTATTATTATTATTATTATTATTATTATTATTATTATTATTATTATTATTATTATTATTATTATTATTATTATTATTATTATTATTATTATTATTCTTATTCTTATTATTATTATTCTTATTCTTATTATTATTATTATTATTATTATTATTATTATTATTATTATTGTTTCAAAGCAAAACTTTATTGAGTCTAAAAAGTTACAGAGTCATATATTGATTTTTTACAAATGAAAAACAAATTACAACTTTCAGTATATAAGTCTTCATCTTTTCGGCATACTTTTTTTTTCCTTCTTGTTTTTAAATTTGGTCTTCTATTTAGTTCAGTTTATGCTTGCATTTTTTTTTAAAGTTGGAAAAAATGCTGATGTTCAAAATGTCATCATCTATCTTATTGGCCTTTATATTTCATAGACTGGATCTTTGTTTCAAGTGTGACCATGTGGCTGCAAATATATCCGGTTGAGCTAGGATGCTGTCTCTTTTTCTTAACAGTTCTAGTTTTATTGAATATGTTGCTGGGTGGCGTCAAGAGTTATTGGCAAGTGCAAAAGTGCATCTGGTGCACCAGTAGGCATAAAGGCTGTACGTTGCTGCATGAATAGCAGGGTTGTTTCCTTTTTTAAACATATTTATTATTTCATCAATTGAAATGATAGCCTTTCTGTATGTGGTAAACATTGTGCGACATATTGTTTCTAGGGCACTGCAGGAATGAAGAAAATGATCTTGTGTCTCTTCTCTATGACATAGCCTGCACATGGGGTCTATATTTGTATATAATCTACAAAATCTAAGGAAATGGGTTGTGGGTAGAGCATTGAGATTAAGCTTAAGTAGAAAATCAAATAATTTTGGTTCTAATGACCATTTTCTGAATTGTTGCAGTAGTTGCCTGTTGTCTATTCCAAGAACTGATGGTTGTAGATTAGGTGTCTAGTTTGGATATAGTATATTATAAATGTCCCAGTATGTATACTTGTTGTCATTATTGAGTGATATTTTGTTGTATATTGGCTTGAGTTATTATTATTATTATTATTATTATTATTATTATTATTATTATTATTATTATTATTATTATTATTATTATTATTATTATTATTATTATTATTATTATTATTATTATTATTATTATTATTATTATTATTATTATTATTATTATTATTATTATTATTATTATTATTATTATTATTATTATTATTATTATTATTATTATTATTACTACTACTACTACTACTACTACTACTACTATTACTACTACTATTACTACTACTACTACTACTACTACTATTATTATTATTATTATTATTATTATTATTGTTGGTGTTGTTGTTATTATTATTATTATTATTAGGTTTCAAAGGATAAACTTTATTAGTATTCAAAAAGGTTACATAAGTTACACTTGACAACATAGTTCTTATATATAAATTGGTTCACAAAACAACATATGTACAATGATTTGATCAGTGATTGTATGTGTTAGCAAACAAGAATTATTTAAGAAAAAATCAGTTCAACAAAGTCAATGATGATGACTCAATCATACGTTTATATACTATTAGATATTCTTCAATTAAACTAAAGAAGGAATGTGTCTAATTTGTGTCAGTAGACTTCAAACTGGCACAAGGGTCCATGTTAGATATGGTTTTTCTGTTAGCACTTTTATGTAAGTTCTTGCAAATTCCAGGTGTCAATGTACTTAGTATGATCTGTAATCTTCATGTCTCTTTCACGTAAGGTTTGCAGTTTGTTTCTGAACATGTTTGGATGTCTTCTGGGGTTATAGTTATATATGAAATTACACCTTGTACACCATAAGACATAGAGTATAAATGTGAGATTCTTATTTCAGCAAAGATACCCCTTTTAAAAGAGTCAAAAAGGGTTTTCATATTGATCTTTTTATTCTTGAGTGAAGTGCTAATTATTTCATGAACATTTTCTAGTCTTGGGCATGAGAAAAAAGATGGTTTTGTGTCTCTGAATCCCTATGGCAAAGATTACACATATCATGTATATCTTTGTAGTTTATTTGATATTTCAAAAAATGTTGCATAGGTAGCAAGTCCAGATTTATCTTTAGGAGAAAGTCAAAATATTTTGGTTCAAGTGACCACAGTTTGAATTTGTGACATAATTGTTTATTAGTAATATGAAGTGGAGTTTGTACATCATCTTAATTTGGATGTAGAAGTTGATGAACTTCCCAATATTTATATTTGGCTTATGCTGGTTTGAAGTTGAGATTGTGGATTATTAGTAATGGTGTAAGTAGTGTGTTCAGATATCCCTGGAGAGGAGGTGGTCTATCTATAGGGGTAATCTTGGCAGAAATTTTTAAATATAGGAATTTTTGTGCACATGTAGATATTATATTCAATGTTTTTGTATCCTGAAGACATGTATTGAGTGAAGGCCAAGGCTATTTTGTGAAAGGGGTTTTCTTAGACATTTTACTGATATTGAGATAATCTTTTTTCCCCAGAATAGTTTCCTGCATAAGGAGTCTATTTTATTTGTAAATGCCTTGGTATAAATGATTGTTGGAGTAAAATAAGAGATTTTTGTAATCACTAGCATGTTAAGCAAAGCCATTTCCGTATATAGAGAGAGGTAGGCTTTGGAAAGTGAATTGACAATCTTTTCCACTTTCTCTATTAAATTTTTCTGTATGAGCGATCTCATAGGTGAATGACATAAATAGAAGTTGAACCCAAGAAATGCACTTGGTTTACCTTTGAAAACTTTAGTAATGCTATTACCGGTAAAGATCTGCCATGCACATGATTTCTCCATATTAAATGTTAGTTTTATATTCCTTTGTAGTAGTAGTAGTAGTAGTAGTAGTAGTAGTAGTAGTAGTAGTAGTAGTAGTAGTAGTAGTAGTAGTAGTAGTAGTAGTAGTAGTAGTAGTAGTAGTAGTAGTAGTAGTAGTATTGTTATTGTTATTATTATTGTTGCTGTTGTTGTTGTTGTTAGTATTATTATTGTTGTTGTTGTTGTTGTTAGTATTATTATTGTTGTTGTTGTTGTTGTTGTAATTGTTAGTATTATTATTATTACAACCAATTGAACTAGGGAATCTTTGAGAATCAGAATATATATTGAAAAAAAGGTTAACTTCAATCTTTTTTTTTCTACTTGCAATAGTAAGGTTTAATTCCCCTACCCATTCCCATAACATAAAACATATTTTTTTCACAAATTGAGTGTAAGTACTAAGTCTATTGAGTGTATGATCAAATGACGTTAATTTTTAGCAATAATACCTAGAAGTAATAAATATAAAAATGAAATAACTTTTTTAAAGGTGAATAAGGCAGGATTTTGCTTCTTTGAAGAGAACAGAAGAAATCTTATGTAATTAAATTACTACGATAATTAACACAAAAGACAATAATATTAAAATAAAAATAGTTTATTTGATGTCAATGCTGATTCTAATTTTAAACTACAAAATATATTTAATAACCACTATAGATGCAAAAAAATCTCAATTCTCATTATTCTATACATAATGGTTTGATGAAAAGTTGTATAGCTTTTTGAATTAAAATTCAACTGCTTTTTGTTGTTGCCTTTTATTTTTATATTATTATTTACCATTGCATGACAAAGGAATGTCTACAAAGACCTACCATGAATATTTTTTGTAACAATCGGCACACTTTTCCATCTCATCATTGCGTTTCAAATTTTTCTTAGGAGTCTTAGGTCTAATTCAGTGATTACCATCTTTTCTTTCTATTGACTCCAGACCATCTTTATTTACTTTTTTTAAATTTTTGAAACAATATTTATATGCCGATTGGGGATCAATTCATTCATTTTTTCCTCTCTTGTTATTATTTGCTCTCTTTTTTTCTTATTATATTTAAACTGATGTTGCATATTTTGTCTCATTTGTTAGTTTTATTTTGATATTCGAAATCCATGTTTTTCAATTAATTTAAAGTTGTTATTGTTGTTTGTAATTATATGGGATTTTTAAAATATACAATTACACCTATCAAATTCTTATAATTTAATCTACTGTTCTCCTAATTATCATTTTATTGCCATCAGCTGTCTTAAATCATCATCATTTTTAATCATTTCTAATCTACTGTAGAATGAATGTTTTACAAATTTAATTCAGTTTTTTACATTCTTAACCTCTCTTCTCCACATTCCCCCAACAAATTTCCTTTTTTCATACATCCATCTTATATATGGGTTTTTTTATAGATATTTTACAATCTCTTGAAATACAATTTAAAAGTTCAATTGTCTATCTATTATCTTTTCTTCTAGCAATATTCTCAGCTTTATTTTAGTCTTTTAATTTTTTCAATGATTTCATTAATACTTATTTATTTTTACATTGTATATATTAATCTCTAATCTCCTTTTGTTATTCCTAACATATAACTTAGGATATGGCAAAACACATCCATTAAAAATCTTTATTTTCAAATATATAAAATGAAGATGATCAAAAAGGAATAAAATATATATGTATATGTACAGAGACTTCACTTAAACTATAAAATGACTATTAACCCAATAGAAATGAGGATATATGCACCCTGAGTCGATCTCATCAAACACACAAATACACTGGTCTAACACCTTTTCTCCACAGAAATCTCTATTTATGTAAAATAGAGGCTGACAATAAGGCTAACATAGAGAAATATGTATGATTTGTGCCAGGTGTAATTCAAATACGAACACTTACTAATATAATTAATAAATTCTATATCAAAATGAAAGCAAATCCTTCAACATACAACAAATCATAGTTACTGCTCCCTTATATACAAAGATAGTCAAAAACTTATCAAAATCTGTTCTGAATCACATCAAGTAAGCTTCCACACTGGACATCAATAAAAGACTAATAAATAACTTGAAAAATAAACTCCCTACAGTACAAACACCTCACCCAGTATATAAGATCACATATGCCCAAACCGTAAGCAACACAATCTACTATGTTGAATCATCTGCCAGCTTTGCTACAAGATTATCACAACATTAATATCTTTAAAAAGAGCCAAAGGTAATCCAGAATATAAATCCATATTTCATAAACACCAAAATAAAGTGGGCCATAGATTTGAGCTCATAGTAGGCAGCATTGTATGCATAGAGAGAAATGATGCTAAGCTAAGTGCAAGATCAAGGAGGCATGGCATATAACTAACAATTCCAATTTCATAAACAAAAAGAAATCATAATTTCCCTTCTTGAAAAATTGGACTATCTATTGAAAAAGTGGACTATCTAATTCACCACATACATGTAAATAAACATATATTATGCATATACCCATTTGCTATTCAAAATTCCTTGCTAAGAATATGAGACCATATATAGGTTTCAAAAGCGCTAAGCTTAATTTAAAACACTTGAATTCTAAGATTTTCTTATAACAACGTCCAAGAGCTTGAAAGTCAAATTACATTGGATAAGAAAAGTTTCTACTTCAAATAATTACATTATATCTTAAATAATTGTAATTTAATAATCATGGTTATATGCCCAGTAATCTATGATTATTATTATTATTAATTTAATATTAGTCATTGTTATATGCCTGGCAATCTCATAATTTCATCAATTTTTATATTTATTACATCTCTGAATTTTATTTATTATTTGTAGATTATATATCTTAATCTACTAAAAGTTGTGATAAACTTCCGAAAAAACTTTGTCAAGAGATTGGTAAGCAAAGTCAAACTATGACCGCTCATCATGTGATGTGATGTGATGTGATGTAGCTATTCCTTAAACGAAGTCAAGAATCTCTCAGCAATTATACCAAGATAAACTTGTTAGCTACTTAATTTTACATTCCCCAGTCTAATTTTTCCCATATTCTGCTCCATCCCATTTCCACAACATAATCTTTGTCAACTCTACAGCCTTTATATCTAAATCCCCCTTATCATAATGACGCATTGTTTAGTACCTCCATCTGGCTTCAGACATGGAACTTAACTGATAATTTCTAAGAATGGATAATTTATAATACAAAATCAATTTTTAAATGTTGTCTCCTATTTTTATCAAAGCAAACTATAATATATTTTTTATATAAAATTTTAATGAAAAGTTACTCTTAGCACTGTAAATGTTATATCAATTCGATAATTAGACAATAATTTTAAAAAATCATTAAAACTAATCTACTTAAAAAATAAATATTTTACCTCACTTGGATTAACAGTGAGTTATCCTTGTTTATTTCCAATAATTTAAAAATAATATTAGGGATTTTTTGGATTAGAATACTGTATTTCAAAACCATGTATTTATCATCAAAATACAACGATTTTCTGACTTATCGTGTTGAGCTATTAAAATGTTTATTTGGTCCAGTTATTTGCTTTGAAGTAAATTGTTTTTAATTGTTGATAAATAATTATTTCCTTTTTCGATGATAACTTTAATATTCTCACGGAAACGATTAGTTAATTTATACTTCTGTATAAGACATGTTAAACGTAAGTCTATCAATATTTTTTTTAAATTCACAAAGAACATTTTTTCCAGCTAAATAGAAAAAATAAATCCGAATTAGTTTAATTGTAACTATTACAAATTGCCCACAGATGAGAAGAACTCGCTAACATAATATTTATTAGACACGGTTTGATTTTAATACATATATATACAGACAGTCATCTATACGTAAACTGTCTATTCGCAATAATAGATTTTGGTTAACTAAAAATTATATAAAAAATTTTATTTTTAGAATTTAAACTTGTTTTTATTTACAGTTAAAATAAACAACTATACATGTGATTTAAGACAGCTTATTGAGCAATAATCTGTAATGAGCCTTTTCGGTTGTTCTAAAATGGTAAAATTATAAAATAAAATAAATTCTGATTCAACAATTAAAAAATAATAATAATCATTCGTGGAATGGGGTAACAAGAGTCTTTAATTTGTTTTAAAATTTTGATTTATAAAAATTAAAGCACTTTATTATAATTCAAACATATTTTACAAATTCGATATATTTACAATAAAAAATTTACTTTCTTATATTGAATATTATTACTATATATCTAAATCATTTTCGGGACATTTCTTTTCGAATTAAAAATCCAGCAACTACTAAGTCCTTTTTAGAAAATCTCATAAAACATGTAAAATGCTTAAAATGTACAAGAATTCATATTTTTAAATATTACTTATTCTTCATTTATAACTGAATCGGCACCGCCAGCCTTATGCACATGTATTTAACTTACTTTCGTTTAGACACCATTATTACTAATGTCATTTACATAGAATGAATTTGTGTGGTTAATGTATCCACATGATATGACTTGATATTTGATCCAGTTGAACGTTAGGTGTTTTTTTTTTTTCAGATTACAAGTAGATTTGGGTTGTTGTTGCTTTTTTACTTAGAAGCTGTTCCATAATCACCTTAACTAATCATCCACTAATAATCAATAAACATGCATTTAGTTATTACTTGCTAAATTCGCAGGCTAACCATAGTGAGATAAATGACTATGTGATAATGGTGATGATATCATTACTTCTAAAGAAGGTGCTATAATCTTGGAGGTATCATTCTCCCATTGGCACATTGCCTATATTTATTTGAATAGTTGCAAACTATTTATAAAAAGAGATAATATTTTAAATTCTAAAGAAAAGTTTTTGAAATCCAGAATTATAACCACAAAAATTTGTATAGAGATTATATAAAAATATTTTTTTAAAGAACTTATATTTTTTATGTCATATATGCATAAATGGAATTTATCTTCATTCAGATAAAGTACTATAAGTAGATAATAAGCTTGGAATAATTGTTCTCATAAATTGAAGCAAATTATAATCATATATATATATAATCTGTCGCACTTTAGAATACTTAATTGTTACATGTATGTATAATATTAGAAAATTTTCAGTTTGAAATATAGGATAAATATATGTAAATAATGATCTTCCCCAACATCGCAATTTATAATATTATTAACATTTTATAAAAGCTTAAATCTAACTGCCACAAAATGAATCCCATTCTGGCTGCAAGCCAAAAACATGTATTAAAGATAATTTTAATCAACAATAATTATGAGAAATAAATTTTATTCATTGTAGATGTAAATAGTACTGCATTAAAATTGGATTAATTTTATATTCCCAAAGCAGAGTCAGCAGGTATTCATTTCAATAACCTTATAAATATCCAATGTTTATATTAAAAACGTTTATGATGTTGAATAGTATAGTATAGTGTATTGAGAGTAAAGATCTTTCTCTAATCGTATATGTTCACATTTTGCTACAAAAATTCACATCTCTGTAAATATTGAAAGCAAAGATCTTTCTAACAATCATCTAAAAACAATGTTAACACCCCTTAGAAAATCATTTTCTGTTAATGAAAATGTTGGACATTAATAAAGTTATTAAAGTGAATATCAAACAATTCTATCTTGGAAAGATTCATCAAAGCCAGTTGTAGTGCAGCAAATGTTCACATCTTTTTGTCTTCTATATAAGTTTTGAGAAAGCAGAAAACTTGGAGTCATTTAATCTGTTTTATAGTTAGACACTAATTTTGGTGAGATGTTAATATTATTCATATATGGCAGTCATAGAAATCCTTCTCTCAATACATATTTACTGACTAGTGATGCATGAAAACTTGAAACAATATTTTTAATTTTAAGATAGAAGGATATATACACAATGTCTTACATTTTAGAACTTTGTTGCATAATAAATGGCCAACAAACTATATATAAATTCTTATAAAATGGAACTAAAGTGAATAATATAATATATTCATGTTCTCTTTCCAAGATTCTTAAGATTGGTCTATATAACTGAATTTATGTATAAAGATAAAATGGCTACTCTTAACTTTTCAAAATCTCTATCTTGTGCCTTGGATCAAGATTTTCCTCATATTCAACAAAAAAACATTTATTTAATATAATCGTACAGCACATGTGTAAAGGATTGATTACCTTTTGTTTGAATTACAGTTTGAAATTATGCTAATAAATCTCTTAGTCAATTATACTAATTCTAACATTTCTTAACATTAAACACAGTGAATGTTAAAATTTTATGAGTGTTACTATATGCAATAAATAAAATAGAACTAAAGTGAATAATACAATATATTCATGCTTTCTTTCTAAGATACTTAAGATTGGCCTATATGAGTGAATTTAGATACAAAGATAAGATGGATGCTCTTATTTTTTTCAAAGTTGCTATCTTGTGTCTTGGATCAAGAGTTTCCTCACATTCAACAAAAATGTTGATTTAATATAAGAGTGCAGTACATGTTTAAAGGATTGATTGCCTTCTGTTTAAATTATTGTTTGAAGCTGTGCTAGTAAATCTCTTAGTCTATTACATTAAAATGTGTCTAATATATTTTATTAAAAATCAGAAAGATTTAATAATGCTTTACTTAAAAATAAATTTCTAAGTTTAGAAATATATTTCACACAAAGTTGTTTGTGAAAAAATGAATTTATATTGTTCTGCCCTGTGCATTATTAAGCTATTGGAAATAAAGCTGTATTAAATTCACCACTAATTGGAATGTCAATTATCTCTAATGTATTTGATGATGTCATGCAAATATTGATTTTTAGCAATAAGGTGACATTCAAAAAAGGTTATAAAATGCTATAAATTATGTAAAATTTTGATATCTTTTTATTTAATTACATATTTTTATAGGGTGTTACATGATTTATTATACACATAATGAATAGCCTGCTGTTCTCATAACCTAAAATTTGAATCCATGTTTGATAAAATCTTGAAAATTTTGCAGAATCTTAGCAGACTAAAGATTTCATTGAATAGCTCAGGCCATAACTAATTTTGGCTAAACATTTAATTATCAGAGCAATAAACAGCTATCAACTTTCAATTTTTGAGAGTAGATGGAGGAATGTTAAAAAGCTTTTTGTTGGCAATCAAATATTTAGAAGCTGTTTTACTATTTACTAATATATATACACCTTGATCATGATTATACTAATATATATATAAATTATTATTTTTTGCATTAAATCATGTTATTTTCCATTACATACTGATATTTCAACAAAATAGCATCTGCCATTGTCACAGTTAACTTTTGAAAGAAAAATCATTAGATCTCAAACAGTAATGTGACTGAGTGCAAGATGAGAAATGAGATTCAGCTTGAAGTAGTTCAGCATTCAAAATATGAGGCTTATCAAAATGTTTATTTTCCTCAGTTTTTTCACCTATTAATTTTAAGTTAATAATAGAAGACAGAGATAAAATGAAAGGTTTCCACATAGCTGGAATATATTGTGATTTGTCAGCCCTATTTAAACCAGTATGTCTCTTTAATATTTCAATTGACTTTCTCATGGTTCTTGAATCATACCTTTCCAAATTAGAAAGTGTTTTTGCATTGTCAAAATCAGATTTGTGACCAATTTCTAAAAAATGAGAAGTAAAAACTAATTTTCTGATTAAAAGCATTTATATGTTCCTTAATTTTGACATTTATTCATCTATTAGACTGGCCTATGTGGCTTCTTGGGCACTGCAAACATGAAATTTCATGATGTTCCAAAAACACTCTGTTTTTAGGTCTGTGTAAAAAATCATCATTTTTCTTGCCAGTAAAAAAAGTAGTCTTTATATTAAAACTAGATAGTCTTCTACTGATTTTATCAGTAACTTTCCTAATATAAGGTAAAACCACTCTATTATAAGATGAATTGTCGATTCTATCCTCTTTTTCCCCTTTAGCATCAATGCTATGTATGTTTTTATTATAATCATTAGAAAGTATAATATTTTTGTAATTTCTATTTCTTGAGCAAGATAATCTTTATCAGACAAACTATAAGTTGTAATCCAAAGATTTTTTGCTACAGAAAATATTTGAGCAGGGTGATAATAATTAAAATTAAGATATCTGTTAGTATGGGTGGATTTCCTATAAACTGATATTGAAAACGTTTCATCACATTTTCTTGTAATTAAAACATCTAAAAAAGATAGCGATTTGTTATTTTCCACTTCCATAATAAATTTAATATTTGGATGCCAATTATTTATAAAAACAAGAAAAGAAATTAAGGCATCACTGCCATAAGGCCTAGTAGCTGTATTTAATACTTGACTTTCAAAATTAACCATGAAAAGATCAGCAATTACAGGTGATAGTGGAGATCCCATAGAAAGTCCTTTAATTTGTTTAAACTTTTGAGAATCATGAATAAAAAATATATTTTCAAGGCAATGCTTCGCTAATGGAATAATAAAATCAGGCAAAACATTGTATTGAGCTATTATAAATAATGCTTCTACAACAGGAATATTAGTAAGCATAGAAGAAACATCAAAACTAAGTTTTAATTATAGAAATGAAATAATTTGAATTTTTAATTCTTAATGGAATCTTGTCTGTCAATGGTTTTAAGTACTGGGTTAAATATCTAACCAAAATATGTGGGGAAGAACCTATAGCACACACAATAGGACATAATAGTATCTCAGGTTTATGAATTTTAGCAGACCATAAAATTTAGGATAGAGAACCTTTTCTTGGAGAAATTTTAATTTTTACATCTTCATCTATACTATAATGTTTGATTAGACATTTTGTCTTTTTTTTTAAATAAGTCAGAGGATCTCTAACAATCTTTTTATAATTTCCATCATTTAATAAATCTAAAATTTTATTATTATAATCTAAACGATTAAGTACAACAGTCAAATTACCTTTATCTGCAGGAATAACAACAATTTGAAGTGCAACAAATTCTCCTTTAGATAAACTGCTTTTTGGTGTTTTCATATTTTTTTAAGACATCACAAACCTCAAATCTAATAATATCGTCTGTGTGTAAGTCTATATTTTTTAAACAAGACTTAATATTGCATATAATATTGAAACAGTCAGCTTTGACAATCATACTGTTTCACCTACTATATACTATAGTAGTATTTCTATATTAGTAACTATCACCAAATCCTCGTACATCATCAGGTCAAATTTGAATTAAAATCAGGCTAGATTTAAACATAAAGATATTAGTTATGTATGTCTGCTTATATCTTAGCATACAGTAGAAAAATTGTATCTGTATATGTAAAAACCCATATATACACACACATATATTTCTAGGAGTAAATTAATAAAAAATGCATTGTATACGTAACAAGAGACTACATCACATATATACAGAGAAAAATAATGTTAAAAGAATTAAAAACATTATAAATTTCTTTATTCAGAATAATTATTCTAAAATAATATTTGAAAGTATTATATATTTCTGCATATATTGCTAAATTAAATAATCGAGTTGCATGTATATAGCCAGATGTTTTCACCTGTGAATTTGTTTTTCTAAAAAAAGATGATCTCATAAAACTTTCTGGCTGTGTTTTGACATAATTATAAAATTAAAAAGTAACAACAACTTGTGAAAAAGGATATGAATAAATTATCCTGCATGGTCAAAGACAACCGTGGATGACCAGCTGTAAAACCCAGCTGTAAGAAATAAAAAATAGATTTTACGATTCTGAGAATACAGTGAGAAAATTAGCAAAACATATCTAAAAACTTAACTATGACAGAAGAGAGGGGGTAAGCTGATAATATAAGCCTCTGCAGACATCTTTGACTCAGTCCGACACTTTCTAGTCAATTCGTTGACAACTTATGTTTTTAAAGTTGCTGAGATGATGAATTCTAAGTAGAGGCAATTTTCTTGCCTTCCTGACCCGAGATCTACCATGTGGAGAGCCATAAGAGAGAAGCCGTATGATAGAGCAGATGCCAGATTAACAGAACCTTTCAACATGGGACCAACTTGCGAGCAGAAAGAAGAGCAGTAAAAACCTTCCTCTACTTAAAACTAATTCAACTAAAACGCGATTTTTCTAAAAGCTAGCTAAATCTAAACTCTATGGCCATAGCAATAATGTACTTTAAATCCACTACTAAAATGTAATTTTAATTTTCTTTACTTTTAATCTTAAAATCTTGCCTGATTTCATAATGGATTTCATAACTGATTTGATATCTGGTTTTATAAATGATTTGGTAATTGGTTTAATAACTTATTTATTGATTTATGTACTCCATTTATTTACTGATTTATTTGTTGGTTTACTCATTTATCTCTGATTGATTTAGTTTTAATGTATTTAACTTATCCTGAGTTATTAAAAGTTATTCAGTTTTAAATTGCTTAAATCGAATGATTTTAAATTATTTATCATAACTTTTCTTACGTATAATTTTAAATGCTTTATTCTAAAATAATAAAGTTTCTGAGTTATTTTACACATTTTAACTTAGTGATATTTGCTTTTACATATTTTAATGTAATAATGTTATTTGCCTTTATTAATTCTCATACACAACGTAAGTTTGTCTTGAACTGGGTCAATCAGATTTAAACTAATTGCGTTTCAATGTCCTTTTTAAACTATGCTAAAACAAAGCCAAACTTCA
The DNA here is from genome assembly GCA_028023455.1 of Epiperipatus broadwayi. Classification (NCBI taxonomy): domain Eukaryota; kingdom Metazoa; phylum Onychophora; class Udeonychophora; order Euonychophora; family Peripatidae; genus Epiperipatus; species Epiperipatus broadwayi. The sequence continues at coordinate 3,579,840 of JAQFVV010000078.1, read as the reverse complement.
GATTTCACAAAAACCCCAAAATTTTGCAAGGGAACCGGTTTTTTTTCTCCCCCTTTTTTTTTTTAATTTTTTGGATTTTGGTTTTTTTTTTTTATTTTTTTTGGATATTAATTTTTGATTTTAATGGGAATTTTTTTTTTTTTTTTTTTTTAAAAAAAAAAGGGAGGGAAAAGGTTAAATGAAACCTGCTCTTTAAACTTACATTTCTTTCTAGTTAAATCTATGCCGAATTTTATTATTTTTCTAGCATGTATTAGTTTCTACTGTATTTGTTGAAAATGGGGTTTTACACTTAGTTAAATGCTTAGTAAAAAGCTATAAGTCTTTTCACACATATATGTAATATAGTGCACATGAACGCACAAAAGAAACCCGTTTTGAAAGGGATAAAATGTCTTGCTTAAGAGATAATTAAAAGCTTACAGCTATTTTAAGATAAAATTACTTTAGAGATAATATTTAACTAATAATATTTAACTAATATTAGCCGAAGTGATAAATACAGCATACATCTATAACTTTATACCGTAATTACCCATCATATGTTGTAGTTTCCCCTAGAATTATAAATGCCTATATAGATAGCTTTAGAAATTAGATTTATAAGCTTTCCTTGATAGCATAATTATAGATGCTATATAACGAACTGATCCACGGTAATTTCATGAAGGAAACTAGTGTTTAGAGTCTTAAAATTTTATTATATAATGTAGTCAGCGGTGAAAGTTTGTCCTTAATAAACGCTACGGCGCATATTCTTATTGCTGTATATATATTTCTTTAATGAGCGTAGTGTAAGGGCTACGCCATTACTCTCTTAGTTCGGACAGCTCTCGTTCCACGATGGGTTATGATTTTGGAGGTCATCCCATTACCTCAGATTAAGACTGGATCAGAAGCATCCACACATTCGCATGAGCTGTTCGATCACTGGACTAAAAGGTCTCCTATTTCCACAGCAATGAGTACGGGAACCGTTACTTTGTAAGAATCCCATGAAAGGGCACTCTCGAGACGCAGGGGCTGTATCAGACTTTAGATTTTCTATACGCCTTGGAATCTGAAGTCTGACTGCCATGCATCAGTTCATCCCGCCAAAATAATTGTATTTTCAGCTTTGATCTGAATTCGAATCTAATTTCATAGGCATATAAGCTATATAGAGAATATTAAGTATTCGCGCTTAATAAACTGTTAGATTCTTAATAAATGTTTATAATCACTTCTGCTAGCTCTAGAGCGAATCTAGATCCTGTTATATAGCATAAACTAGGCATAGATAGTCATGAGCAAATTAACTTTGATCTATAAAGTAATATTAAAGCTCAAGAAACTGTAATTTTAAACTTATAATTTCTTCATCACCTGCGCGTGATTGGAAACGCTATGTATAAACAGTAAATGCTCATATTAAAATCATCACCTACAAGTGATATACGTATATATATATATATATATGTGTGATAAATATAATAATGTAACTAATTTTAAACAGAATAATTAATGTCACCTGCGAGTGATTTAAATTGTCACATATGTATATGTAAATGAAAGCCACATGTAACTAAGAAAACCGTATATGATTATAACCCCAATCGTAATTACTTGCGTGTGAACTCAGTCTCAAATGTTAAATTGAATCCCTAACTTAATCACCTGTGTGTGAGACATCCTATATAGCCACATTATAATCATTATTTTTATTTATTAATTTTATTATTTGGTTTTCATTAAATTAATTTGAAATTTAACCTTTGTCTCATGTCTCAGTGTTGCTCATTGGTAAGTCATTACTGATTAGTTAATCATTAGTTAAGAATCACAATCCATATTTAATAATTATGTCCAAGCCACACTTGCTTTGTCGATATAGCTATACTTGTTAGAAAGTCAATTTCTCATAGTCTTGTGCTTTACCGATGTTCTACCGGCACGTGATGAATGAAAATGCTGCTGTGGCCTCATAAGTGTCATCCGCAAAGTGGTAAATCTTTGAACGTTAGTAAAGGAACTGGGGCTATATCAGACAACGTGGTTCATACCACTCTATGCTGGTCAGCCTTGGGATGATTTCCTAAAACTCTGGATTTTGTTGTGCGAATGTGGAACACGTTTAGGAGCCAGTGCATAATTAAAACCTTTCTCCAACATTTAAAGAAAGTTGACGATTGGATAAATTCTTTACAACATGTAAATCACTCACAGTATTTTTATTAAATTATTTTTCCATTTTATTTTTTCCATTTTTTTTTTTTTCGTTCTGCAGCTCACAGTACCGCTATGAATATGAGGCAAAAGGCCTCGAAAGCGCTTAGCGTGTAATAATTTCTGTGTATCTTTATAGCTTCTCATTCAAGTGTGTCATACGCTTTGTTAATTTTGTATATTAAATTATCGAATGAGAAGTCTTAAAATCTTTAATATTTTATTAATAAAGCAAGTTTCTTTTTTTTTTTTGTTTGTTTAAAAGCTTTAAATTCTGAATCTTTAATAGATCGAAAATGCACAATATTATTAAAAATAGACCAAAGAACAGAGTAAATATTGCCTAATCTTATACGTTCCCTCAGTAAAAACAGTCAATATAATTTAACTTTTTCCATTATAGTTTTAAAAGCATACAAACTTTAATGGACAAGCTACAATATTCTTCTCTCCAATTTTTTAGCCATCCATAACAATAAAAATCCTAGGATGGAATGCTCAAAAAATTATTTTCATTGATATGGATGGCTGAAAAGTTGGAGAGTGAAGAAGATTGAAGCTTGTATATTTACTATCTTAATATAAACTGAGCACTGATTGCACATATGGTGATCTGAGTGCTGATTCAGTATAAAATACCTTTATTGGAGATTATTTATTTTTTTCAGATGTATGGAGTCATGTGTATCAGTTGTATACGATGGATTGGATAGCTATAGGGAGTTTGAAAGTCTGAGTTTATGTCCCTTATAATTATATTTTTTAATCGGTGGATAACGGAAATCACAGTTAGAAAATACGAATGTAAATTGTGGCCTTTTAAAAATGATCTCCAGCTATATGAACTAAACGCATTTTTTTATCAATTAACTTCTCATATTATTGAACTTAAGGTTGCTGCCATAGAAACAGTAATAATTTCTTGCATGATTTAAGACAGTATTTAAAATCAAAGTTACTGGATAATTCCCAACTGAAAAAAATAAAGACAAACTTTTCATTTTGGTCAATAGAATAAAGCTGTTGAACTTAGCCTGCCATACATACTCAAACATTATTTGATCTTTTGAGCAATAGCTAGCTATTCGTAAATATTTTTATAGTAATAGCTGTAAATAAAGAGATATTATTTCTTTAAACAGGTAATTATAGTTGGTTAAAAAAACATTAAATTTTAATGCTGCTTCTCAAATAATATTTATTTGAACAATATTAGTGATAAAAAAGCATTAATCCTTAAAAAGTGTAATTAGGTCATTTTTGTGCTTAAGCACCGTAATAGCCTAAGGGCTCAGTGTTCAAAGGCCACCAAACGGATAAGTAAATATAATTTTATTATATATATAAAGACATAACATAATATTTGATGATATACGGAAATTTATCATTTTTTCATTGGGAGAGGAGTAAAAAATTTGCAAATCTATTACACTTTTGTAATCAGTAAAAATCTAAAGATCTTTTTTTTTTTTTGTCTTTTAACATTTTTAAGACAAAAGAGCACTGTAGATAAAAATGTTCAGGATTAATCACTTTGAGGAGACTAGACTAACATAAAGAGCGTGACAATGTGATGCGTCATAATGCAATCATATATTTAGTATAGCAATCCGTACATTGACGTTAGTCTGACTGAACCAGATTAACCTGGGAGATTTTAACATTTAATTAATTATCCAAGAGTAAATGTCTACTTAGATTAGTTTAGACTGGATACCTTCAAAGAAGGTCTGAGCTTGAACCAATCTGGAAAAATTGCCAGATTTACAACTAATATTATTCCCCCTTCCCCTAGTTTGAATCATTCAAAAGCTAAAGATTCATGAATTGCAACTCAACTGTGAAGTCCTGCGTTCGAACCTCACAGGGACTAATCAATTATTATTAAAAGTCATAAACGATACTTGGTATTTTTCATGTACGAAACCCTCACTCAGATATTCTGGAATTATATTGATTTTCTAAAAATTTATTTGAGATATCTGTAATCATTATGTTCAGAGGTAAAGATTTATTTTTATTGAAATGTTACAAAAACTTTAGGAACACAAGAATAAATATTTATAATAATAGGTAAAAAAAGCTATTAATGTTCTTCTAGTGATACGGTCTACATTTGTTAGCATTTTTTAAAAATTATAATCAATAAAGAAATCATTTGACTTTGTTTTAATGTTGATATTAAAGCATTTTCTTTGTTGTTGTTTTAAAAGTCATCTTTAATCTATTACAATAAAAAAAACAATTTTTCACAAACAATTCTTTTTTGAAGCCAAAAGATGGCTTCTTAAAGGCAGACAACACATTTTAATAATAATAGTACAAACATCAGTTAAAGGATTTATTTGCCTACTATTTTTAAAACCATACTTTTGATAAGAAAAAGAAATGATTTAATGTTAACATATAACGTAAAAATTGTATTTCTCATTTTTGTAAATAAATTGTAGTTTTCACTATATAAACAAAAATAATACACCCATTGAAAAACATGTACTCGGTATCTATATAAGTATAATATCCCCCATTTCTTTTAAAATCAGGTAATATTTACATACAATTCTATTTTTTTATTATTTTTCAGATATTAAGTTTAACCTGAGATTTTTAAACTCCCATTAGTAATAGCTAGATAAGAACATTAGCAAATTTACCTTACAATAGTGCCCACCCAATATAAACCGTAATAATTAATGGTTGCAGGAAGACTTGTGCATAAAATTCCTATCTACTGCATACTCTTGCAATATCCCCAGAATAATTTCTAGCTTGTGGCTTTCATCAGTGAAAAACCTTGGATCTGAAAACACTATACCTAGATCTTAGAATATAATGATTACTATGGCTTACAATGGGTAGCACTACTTTCTGGAATGTTTGCTACTGTTTTAACAGTTTGTATAAGAATAGGAAATAGTGAGCATGTGGTGTTTAGTAGTTTAATAACAATCCTTCCCATGAGATGATAGTGACTACAGTTACTAAAAAACCAAAGACACCAAATGTATAGATAAAGAACCAAATTTAGATCTATATGACTATACAAGATAATGAGCTTGGATGGAAAACCTATAGATTTATAGTTAACCAAAAAAACAAAAGGTGGCTACTGGTGAGTTGCATTAAATCCTAAGATCTAGGTGCAGTGTTCTCAGAACCAAGACTCCTCACTGATGAAAGCCACAACCAAGAAACTAGTCTGGGGATGATGGATGAGTAGGCACTAGATTGGTATTTTATGCACAAACCTTCTTCCATTTTTTGATTACTATGGTTTACACTGAGTTGCACTATTGTATAGAGACTTTGCTAGTATTTTAACAGCTTGGGTAAGAATAGGAAATGTTGATCATATGATGTTTAGTAGTTTAATAGCTAGGCAGCCATATACTCACATATAAGTATAAACTTGCCACCTGAGTAAAACAACCTAAATCTGCTTATAGCCTGAAAAACTTTTAAGGTTTACTCAAATCATTGGCATGATAAAAAAAAAAATGTTAATTACAGAAAAACAATATAGAGATTTTTATTACTCATTCATTAGACTAGATATTATCCAATGGTGTAATAAACATTAAACTACAGAATAATATTCATAACATTATAGAGATTTTTGAGCATTCAGTGTAGTGTGGAGAGAAATATGATAGGAATAACCAGAAATAGTGGGGGGGAAATATTTGATGACAGAACAAATGGATTTCATTCAACATCATTGAAGTGAGTAGGACATATTACTAGAAGAGATAATAAATGGGCAACTGATATTTTAAACTGGATTTAAGAGATTGTAAAGGACCTAAAAGGAGACTACAAATAAGCTGAATGAATAAAATAAGAAAATTTGTTGGCTTTAGATCCAAGAAATTGGATTAAATTTGGAGAAGTCTTCATCTTTCCATGACACATGTGAGTGGTCAAACTTTTGAACATTGGGGTGACTGTTTTGGTGAAAATATATCTGAGGGTGACTTTGGTTTTTTCAGAACATCAAACCAAAACTCAGAAAAATTTTGCACCATCTATTGGCATTTTTGGTTGTAAATTTTCAATATTTTACTGTAAATTCATGGCTTTATCAGTATTTAAATTTTAATTTGGTCTATTGTATATAGTCCCATCTCTTTTCCCTTCTCCAGGTGTTTCTAGCTATCAAAGTCAGAAATCAAACCAAAATGTTTTATGCTTTCATAATAGATTTTGAATGTAAATAAATATATTTCTCATAATTTTTTACATTCATAATTAAATTTTTATATTAATTTACCTAAATATAAAGTTTGATTTGAAAAATTTTTAATTTTACAAGAAAAGAGAAAAAATGAATAGCGCTGGACCGCTACTCAAAATAAGTGAATAACATTGATTGCTAATGCTTTTATAATAGATTTTGAATGTAAATAGATATATTTTTTATAATTTTTTATATTCATAATTAAGTTTTTATATCAAATTACTTAAATATAAACTTTGATTTGAAAATTTTTAAATTTTAAAAGAAAAATAATCAAGGAAAAGTGAATAGTGTTTGACTGCTATTTGCATATCAATGACATTCGGTGATAGCTAAAACACAACTTTTTTTCATAAATATTTATGGATTTTATGATTACTTTTTACAAGATATTGACTAATAATCCTGGCTAGATTTAGGTTTTTATTTAAAATATTTACTTTTAGATGAAGAAAAGTCAGCAGAAGTGAATAATAAGCTATTGTCATTTCTAAGACACAAGAAATCACTGCTTTTCACATAATGATTGGTCGAAATATAATTCCTTTGTTTTACTGCAGACTATTTTTAATATGTTTTTCTTCAGTTATTAACATTATTTTAAATTTTTTATTACATTTAACCAATTTGCATGTAAAATAATTCAATTTTTAGAAACCAAATTAAAACAATTCTGATTATTGTACATTAATATAATTCAAAAAGCAAACTGGTTAGATCCGTATTTAACAAATCAAATCACTCAAATTTTTACTTAATTTGGCCAATAAGAAAATTCATCAGACAAAAGGTTAAATTAAATGTCTTTTCTGGAATCTTTATTACTGAATTGAAAGTTGGGAAAACCTTAAGATATTTGAACCGTTCAGTGTGTTATTGGTTTTTTTTTTTTTGTCTTTTGAAAAAATAAATTTCAAAACATTGATAATATATTCTTTGTTATTGTATTTTTTCAATCTTTTCTTTATCAATAAATAATCTGATTTCAGAAAAAAAACTTAAAAGTAGACAGCTGCTCTAAGAAATTTTGCAAAAAATCATAAGTTTTGGAAATAAGTATTTTTCCAAAAGGCTGAGATTGTGCAGAGCAAATTCCAGGGGTTGGGGACAGAAGGCAACAGGATGTTGTACCCCCTAGCATTATTTATAATTATGAATCAGGTAGAAAGTAGGATTGATTTACATATTTATAATACATTCAGTCTTCAAAATCAAATTGATTGTAATTAAAATAATTATCGTTTTTGTATGGTTATTTTAATGTTTTCAATCTCTAGACCTCTCATGAATAAAGGTTGTCTCTTGAAACATACCTACATATATAAATTTATAATGAGACAGATTAAAGATTTTACCTTGAACTATAGGTCAAAATTTGTTACATCTGATAAATATTTGTAATTGATCAAATCATTGACATTTGACATACTTTTCTCCAAGCTTGTAACAAAATCAGTGCTAAATCTTTAATCGCTTTATATATGTGTGTATGCGTGGGTGTATAGTCTTCAATAATCCATTGCTGTACGGCAAAGGTTTTTTTAGTACTTTTTACAAATGTCTATAGCGAACGATTTTTGTTTCTATGATGATCAAACTTTTTGAACTTATCTCATATAAATATATTTTTTCTCAAATTTATTATGTTGCGGATAACTGCACTATAACTTTGATTTTATAATGTTCCAATTTTTTTATAAAAAAAAATAGTTTATTTAATTAAGAAAAAGCTCGTTTTTAACTGCTGGATCTTGTCAAGAATTAGTTTGGTACAAATCTAGATCTCCCCGATGATATTTCTAGTTGCTTTAGCTCCATGGATCGTCTAACATTCTTTAAATTCAAAGTTAAAAATATTGAAATACAAATATAATGTATATACTCAATCTATATGTAATTAAAGGGGATTTGAACCCAGACTTTCTATCTCCCTACAGTCATCCACTCCATCCAATATAACCGCATGATCCCAAACATGTGAAAAGTTAAATGATCTCCAAAATAATTATTTCATGCTGAGCCAGCACTCATCAGTTGGTCCAGATCATCTAGCCCACAAACATGTCCATTAAAGTGTGTAGATTTGCTATCTTATCATAAACCGAGTATTGATTATATATGTGTGTGGGAGATGATGATCTGAATTAACTGATGAGTGTAGGTCAGCACAAAATATGCATACTGGAAATCATTTATATTTTTCACATGTATGTAGTCATGTGTATCGGTTATATTGGATTGAGTGGATGTCTGTGGGAAGCTTAAAAGTCTGAGTTCAAATCCTCTTTAATTAAACTTAAAAATAGTAAATATAAAATCATAAAGAAGTTATTAATATTTACAAATAATAAACTTTATATATATATATATGTATATTAATTTTATTTATCATTCATTTTTGCCAATGATTCAACATGTAGACCAGTTATAACTTTAGTACAATCCCCTTCAGGATTTCCCATGCCTTTGGCTTTTGCAACTATTAAACACTCGTCCTTAATTTGTTGATCACTTAAAGATGGGAGATTAGACTTTCCATACTTTTGATCTACTGCTTGGTATACAGCTCGGGCAAAATCTACTTGAAGGCCGGCTTTTTCAATTTTCCGAGCTCCATTAGGAGTCATAATTTCTTTTTTAACTTGCATTAAAAATTTTCTTTCAAAACTAAAAAAAAAAAAACACAAATTTGAAAGTACAAAAAAATATATGTGCGTGTGCTTGTGTATAAATTTAACTTAATTTTACTTTAAATCATTTCATATCTCAGCCGATTAAGAAAGAACATTATTAAATATCACTATAAAACGAAACAGTCAATCAAACAATTATAATTACTAAATTCATTATCCTCACTGAAAATGTTACTCGACACTAGAGGGCAGTATGACAAGTATAAGATAGCTGATAATTAAAAAGTGATTGAATAGTTTGTCGATTAGGAATTCAAAAGTCCATCAAGCCTATGAAGCGACAGATTGAATCGGGCTTCACTACCAGTGTACTAAATTAAGCAGAGCTGAGAATTGATCACATATGAAAAATAAAAAGACTTGGAATATATATATATAAGGGAAATTACTAACAGAATATGATTTTATTATAATATAGTAACAAAAAAAACATATTTTAAATCTTTATACGGGGCTTTGGCATCAAAAGAATATATTTATAATTGGGATAATTTAGAAGATTTGTTTTTAAACTATGTAATGAGAATATAAAAAATATAGCCATTTGTGATTAGAGTTGTGAACACAATAAAAACAAGACAAATAATAAATTTGTTGGGAGAAGAAGATTAAGTATAAATCGTTTTTTACAAAAATATGAGTTCAGTTTTTATATAGGAGATTGAATAGTAATAGTCGTTACATTAGAACCAGAAATATTGAATAATCTAAGATGATACTATATAAAAATAGGATGACTATAAATAAAATTTGAAATTTTAGAAGCTGTCTAAACTATAGAATAGAAGAAATATGGTGGAAAAAAAATTGCTTTGTTCTTATTTAAAAGAGAGACTTCTGATATAAAGTACAAGTATAATCGCATTGTATCTTGGGATACTGTGCACCAAAAAGTAAAAAAAAAAACAGTTGTTTCTTCAACCATAATTAATTATATAATTAACTTGAAATAGGAGTGCAAAGTGTTTAGAAATTAATTAATTCAATCACTTGTAGTAAAAAATAATGATTGAATTGACTAATTTCTCCCTTTATTTCAAGTTAAATATAAAAAACCCAATGGTAATTAAAGAAAACAATTATTTTTTATCTTTTTAACACACAATAAATAAAAGCATAAAATTTCTCACATTCAACTTGCCACAAGTGTACTAAATTATAAAATGCTTGTTAAACCTCTTGATGTGTGTGGTTTTTTACATCCAAAAATTATTACACCAATGACGCACAAAATCACAGGGATCAAGGCATTCCTACACAGAAACTTCCACCTCTGTAAATTAAAGTCTGACCAAAAAAATAACATTGATACATATATATCAGAGCTGTGCAGTATTGGATTCAATGATTGATCACTTATTCAGATCATTAAAAAAAATTATTATAAACTATTACACCTCCCTCCACAAACCAATGACAAGCCTTGGATATCCCTTCCCTACTTATCCAAAATCTTTTGTATAATTATGATAAAAAAGTTTCCTCCACCCATCAAATTATTCTTTGCATCCCTTTCCCCACTGCATCATTAATCAATAAATCAAAAGATAAATAGCTTTCTGATCTTCACTCTCAGATTGTTTATAAAATAGAATGTTAAAGTACTTTTTGCTATTCTGATTCTTATGGTCAGTTCTGAATCAACTTATCTATCTGCTTAGCTCAACATAAATATCTTTTCAACCAGCTAAACCTCATATTGATGCTGAATCAACTTATCTATCTGCTTAGCTCAACATAAATATCTTTTCAACCAGCTAAACCTCATATTGATGCAAAGTTCATATTTTTTGATGCTTTCTGTAAATTTGGTCATAGTTTTGAACCTATATTATTTAGCATAATCTGCACCAAGCGCAATGAAAGTCAAAGAGACTTAGCACATTTCTGGGAATAAACACACCATCAATTGAAAAGAATCCTGTGTTCCCTTCTCCAAAAAGGGCCTACTCTAACCATTTCATTTACAATGCAAACTCATGCAAATTATTTCACTTTTTAGATTGCATAATATACCTTCCCATTTCTATAACATTCATTGCTACATTCATGACTAAATCCAGTCAAAAACATGCTCTGCACATCATAATTGTCTGCTTTGCTCTCAATATATATATATATATTATTAATCAATGTCTGTATTCCAATTATAATAAAATATATATAATTATTCAAAACAATACAATAATTAATACAGTAAAAAATATTTTAAAAACAAATATATACCACAATTTAATAGAAGTACTTTTAACTATCTATGTAATCATTATCAACTAGATACAAATTCTATTACAAAAAACTGTTATAAATGTAAACAAAAAGAAATATGTCATATGTCAATTTTCCCACAATTCATTACTTTTTATATTGGCAGCCTGTCTATTTATCAAATGTTACTTTTCCCTTTTTATTAACATAGCTTCTTTAATTTTGCATATATTATTATTTCTTTCAATATACAAAATCTTAACTTTATTAAAATCAAAATCAAAACCATAATTACATATTACATTATGATCAAAAAATATATAAAAATATATATGTCGAGTCACATTTTGTACTACTCCTAATTTAAATAGATTGATAAATAAATCAAAAAATAGATGTAGTATTTTAAATCAAAGTTGTGCAATATATAAATGGCTGTGTGTGTGTGTGGAAAGGTATATATAGGTGAATCTTGATGTACATTGGAGAAAAGATCAAAGGAGCATTTGTTGTTATATAAACGAGTACAAAAATCAAGATAAAAGAATCTTAGAAATGATGATGTATCACCTTCAGTATTTTTTGATCATAATGTAATATGTAATTATGGTTTTTATTTTGATTTTAATAAAGTTAAGATTTTGTGTATTGAAAGAAATAATAATAAACACAAAATTAAAGAAGCTATGTTAATAAAAAGTGAGAAGCAACATTTGATAAATAGACAGGCTGCCAATATAAAAATTAATGAATTGTGGGAAAATTATGTATGACATATTTCTTTTTGTTTACATTTGTAATGGTTTTTTGTAATACAATTTGAATCTAGTTGATAATGACTACATAGATAGTTGAAAGTACTTCTATTAAATTGTGATATATATTTGTTGTTAAAATATTTTTACTGTATTAATTATTGTATTGTTTTGAATATATATATATTCTAACCTAAAAATATATTGACTAACTAAATCAAATTATGAATCTATTTCTAACCTAATTTAACTTAGTGGAAATAACTCATTTCTAACATAATAAATAAATAACTATTACTTTGAGACTCTGATCAAACGAATATAGATTTATAAATGAAAACATGGACTATGCTCAGTGGTCAGTTAGTTGTAAAAATTCAGCTGCTGAGAAATGCAATTAAGACAAAGAAAGAAATTAAAATCATAAAATAAATTATCATCAGTAAAATAAATAACTTGGGGAAGAGAGAGAAAGCTGCAATCATTCCCTAATTAATAATTTAGAATAAAAATAATATTCTCTCTTTATCAAAAACACATTCTCTGAGCTGTAAGTATTTGCACCTTTAAATAATAATGATATCTTCTCATGTTTTTGTTAATGTTTTTAAAAATGTATATATAAATTATTTGCCAATATGATCTGAAATGAATTTTACTCCTACAGATTAAATGAATGTAAAGCACCATTCTTATGGTGTTATTGAAATTCAAGCTCTTTTATGTCACAACATAATTATAATAGTAACAATAATTAATAATTTCTTAAATAAGGAATAATGATAATGATAATAATCTCAGGATTCCTTTGTTTACTTTAGTAAAATACTCTACAATACTGTGCTGTCACACATGACTGGCATTCTGGTAGGCTATAGGAAACATTCACTTAACTTAAAAGCTAATGGGTCCTCACATATAACAACTACTATAACTATTTAAAGGGGTGATAAATATTATCAATAAATAATTACATAAAATTTGGAATAATACAGCCTTTTTATCCAGAATCTCAGCCAGAATAACAGAAAGGCAAGGGTACCTTTTGTATCCTTCCATCATCCATAACAACACAATAAATTAACTAAAACTAATTAATTCAATAATTTAACTAAAATGTAACTGGAATAATGTGAATTCAGGATTAATAACTTATAAATAAATTCATTTTATTATTAAATAATGCTTAATCTGAAGTTTGCAATTCCCATAAAATAACTATCATCAAAATGAAATGTTTAGATCTGCATAAATTTGTTTAACTGGTATATTAAGATTTCTAAAGTTTAAATAATTTAGGACTCAAGGAAAATGTTTTGCAAATATTTTGCAACCATACTTATACTTGGCATATAAAAAAAATTGATAATGAATATTGAATAAGACTACAATTTATTATCAACACAGAGCGAAACAAAATACACAAATTTATTAAATAATATAGCATTGATACTACAAATATATTGATACATTAAGCTGTCCTCTACCAAGGTATAAATTAAAATAATAAATTTCTATATGTTTGGGATCCAGCTATTACTCTGGAGTAACTAGCTGAATAGTGCAGCTGATTTACCAATACACTGATTTATAATTTTAGTAAACTTTCTATAAAATAAATCTCTTGCCTTGAATTATTGACTAACTATTTTTTTATTACTATTATGATATGAAATACACAAAAGTACTTACATATTATTTGTGTAACCTAATAAACTGGGTTCAAAAACAATTCTTTTAAAATATTAACTCTATTACTAATAAATTAACCAAGTTACGGTTTATAATTAAACAAATTATGACTAAGTATTAGTCATTTATTGAAAGTCCCACTCACCATTTCATGTTTAACCTAATGTCCACATAAATTATAATAAATATTTTAATTATGAATGACTTAATTCAAGCAAAGAATATTTCTTGACTATTGATAACACTAAAACATTGTGTTCGAATATTCCTTTAATTAATAAGCATTTTAAAATATGCAATTTTAAATGGATTTTCTTTGTTGGTTTGCTTGTGAGCTACTAGCAAGGCTCAGTAGCACAATACAGATATTTATCCCAATTACTAAGGCACTACTGATAACAAAGTGCACCTTGAGGAAATAACACCTCAAATCCAACATTTATCCTTGCCATAACTTTTAAACAGAGCATGATAATCTACACCTTCTATGGTGGAAAGATATATTTAATTTGTCATGAAGAATGTAAAAATACCAACTAATGTCTGCAGAGTAAACTACTACCTTAAAGCATTTGGTGGTTTCCAGTCTATCTCTCAGACATAAAATGTAGGTGTAGACTAACTCATCATCTAAAGAAAAGGGCACTCACCAAAGATAATCCTCTCTTGGGATTAAAACACATTAACTATACTAAATATTATATATATACTCTGGTTAATCCTCTTCATGGGACTTGGTTACATTGAGTACAAAACATACCATAACACTATTAAAACTAATCCTCTCATGGAAAATAAAGTACATTGAGGAGAGCATCTCCATCCCACAAAACAAAATACATAATAAATATTAAAATATGCTGATATCAAACATATACCAACTCTACACTTAGGCAAGATAGCAAAACACACTAATAATAAACCTATATTAAAATGTATAATTCAATCAATATCTGAAACCAATGAATTAAAATACAGATGTCTTAGCCAAGTGACTGTACATAACATGCAGAAAGTATAATAAATTTAATTCTAATCAAGGAACATTAACAGCAATATATAACATAAAAGCTTAAACTAAAATAAAGTGGATGTAGCATGAAAGAATAACTGTTAATAAATTAATTAACTAATGCAATATAAATTCTATTGAAATTTTGAATAAGAAATATATTGTTATAGCATTTTTTTAATAGTTACTTCTGATAAATTTAAAGTACTGTTTTATCTGTTAAAAAAAATTAAAACCATTTCTTTTTTAAATATCTAGCATGCAAGGTTTATATCTCTAATTGCATGTAATAAATCAGATATATTTCACAGTTATAACTTTATATCAAATATAAACTTAACCCAAAGTAATGATAATAAGACCTACACTTGTCGTTACAAGATCCTTAAAATATTATGTAATAAATATAAACTTTAACATACATTAATATCATAAAACCAAATAAATTTTACCAATTAGTTTTTTTCTCCCCTTGTTTTTTTTAAAAAACATTAAATAAAGAAAGAAATATTATTTCATTAACAGAACTATTTCTCTGCTGATGTGTCTATTCAGATAAAGAGTTTCCATCCAGTCACATTCTACAAAGCATAAGGCACTGAAAGTAATAAACGCATTTTTTTTTATCTAATGAAAGTTTTTTTTTTAATTATAATAATAAACGTAAAAAAATGTAGTAGAAATGAAGTTTAATTCCCAATTTGATTATAAGATAAAGATCTGGATCCTGAAAAAAATGAATATCATAATATTGACTATATGTATAGTTAGCTAACTAGAACATTGAAGAAGATGCACACATTTTCCTAGAGACTAGTATTATAATAACTGCAGTTGAATTAGAGAATGAATGAAGCTACAATAATTCCATTATGCACACAATATTTTCTGTACACAATATAAAATATAATTTCATTTTATTCTCAGGTCACTAAAGATATCAAGTTGTCTTTCATAATTTTAGCACTTTGCTTTCAAATAGTTTTTTTTTCAAAGAATGCATGTATATTTAATTTTTACATTGATTTCAAATAAGTCATTTTTTTAGAACACATGTATATAAATTATTATTATTATTATTATTATTATTATTATTATTATTATTATTATTATTATTATTATTATTATTATTATTATTATTATTATTATTATTATTATTATTATTATTATTATTATTATTATTATTATTATTATTATTATTTTTAAATCTTTCTCCCTGGATGATTATCAGTGAACCAAACATATTCCAAAGTACAAAGCGCCTTTGTTATTTACAAAAGTAGATGGTCTTTCTTTTTTTTAAAAAAAAATGCAGGAAAATGTTTCAATTTTTTTTTCTAATATTCCCTTTATTTATTTTTCTTTCATACCACGAAAATATTAATAAATAAGAATAAATCATGAAGTAATTAGCTTTAACTTGGAAAATTTTGTTTTCCTTACTTTAGATAAAACAACAATTTGGTTTATAATTTGTGTTGATTTCTCCATTTTAGTTTTGTTTAAAAAAAATTCAACTTTCAAGATGCGATAAGTAATAATGTAAAAACTTTTAAAAATGGTAGAGATAACAAAAATAACAGAATATCTTACCAAAATTTTTAGCCGAGCATTGTAGATGGAATTTCAACTACACTACTAATTTGTTTTTGCAAAAACAAGAAAATAAAGTTATAAAATTTAGTACTGTTAACAATAAGGAAAAGAAGCAGATGAAATATATATATATATGAACTGAGTATTTATTGGTCATTCCCTTAACCCCTGAAACCTCTACCAAAATCATTTGATTACAACATAAACAAAAAAAAATTGTATAACTAAATAGAATCATGTGGTTTTTAATATTATTTAAAATATATTACAAAACAATTTAATAAATGAAAATAATAAATACATTTAAACCAACCATAATTATGTGTGAATATAATTACACATAAAATTATTTTCTTCCAAACAAATTCATCAGAAGTTTTTTTTTTCTTTTTTAAAACAATACTATCTTAACAAATACTTAATTGACATTTATGGTTTTTTTCTTTATATAACCATTTTAGAATTAAATACAGTTTATTACATTTTTAGTAACTTGCTATTATACCAATATATTATTTAGATTAGTCTGTCATTTTAAACAACATGATATTGCATTGGAAACATATTGTTTACTCACACAAACCATATCTAGGTAAAGTGGATAGCACACTTTATTAACCAAATATTATTACTTATATTTTATTTTTTTAAAAGAATAACATCAATTTCATGCATAAATAATGTTAAATGAAAGCAAGTGCCAAAAGCCCTGGGTTACAATATATATATTTGTAATTTTTTAGTATTTAGATAATTTGTGTGATTATTTCTATTTTGAACAAAATGATGTCACAGCCTGTATAATATTTCAAAGGAAATTGACAGCTTGTTAAAAATTGATCCCAACATTATTTTGTTTACAAAGGAAGCATTTTAAAAAGACAGAATCTTTTATAATTAAGAAAAAATAAAATTTCATCTATTTTAATGTGTTTCAATAAAATCAATGACTTTTACATAAATTTTAGACCTTTTTGAGGTGTTATGATGATATTACTATTACTTTCAGCTTTTCTTCACTAGTTTGCAGTTATCTTTGATGTTTGTTTATCATATGCAGGTTTTTTGTGTAGAAATCATTGCTAAATCTATTAGTTAAGAAAATCTGAAGATGTCTATCATACAGACTTCATGAAAATACAACTATAAATATGTATATAAAAGTAAAATGAAATGCCTTATTTAGAGCTCAAGCCAATAATGCTTGATTGGTAGATTGTTCAACCTGAAGACAATTTCTGTCTGAGTGTATGTTTTATATTAGTATTTTGAAAAGAATATTGTACCTTTTAGTAATTTATATTCTTAAGATTATTCATAAAATATTTATTTTAAACCAAAAAAACTATGTAAATCCAATTAGACTTTATTTGCAAATATTTGTTTTTAAGAAGTTAAGTTCATAAAAATATAGTTATAATAAACTGGAATCTGTTTTACTGGTTAATAATAATGGCTTCCGTAAAGTCCAATAGCAAAATTTCTTATGATAATAAATTTAATTTGTAATTTTAAAACAGATTTTTATTCATTTACAACGTCTCAACTAAAATTTGTTGCTACTTTAAAAATAGAATTCAAATAAGAGCAATTTTTATGAATAAACAATAATAAAAAATGTCATTGTTTAGTTTAGTGCTTTATTTTTGCATTTTTCAAAGTTCAAATATTAATTTTTAGAATTTCCATTGCTTGAGAGTTTTTATTTGTAATAAATAATGTAAAGTTTATAATATATGTTATAGAAAAAAAGGTTTAATTGTAAAAATAAAATGTTGCAAATATTATATATAGAGTTTGCAAATAAGCTCTTAACAAGCTTTGCAAAATATTCCCAAACCTAGACCGGTTTCTGCTACTGGCTTCCTTGGTGAGATGCTAGAATATTCAAGCATTAGATTAGATCATGTGACACCTAGGTCATGTGATATATGATTTGATTTTTTTTAATATTGCAAATATGGCTGATAAGAGAGTGAAAAGATGGAATCTGAATAAGTTTAAAAGAAGCAATTGAAAATAAGATTTGTATTTTAATTGATTAATTCTTTTTAGTATAACTTTTTTTAAAATAAAAGCATTTAAAATATATATACTATTTTCTCATATCTCATACGCATCACTAGAATCTTATTGAACCTATATAAACACATTCAACATTTAATCCATTAATTCCTTTTTAGTAATCAAACCAAAAAACAAACTGAAATATTTTATTGTCATACTGCATTGGCATTAATTTCTAACATAGGCACAAAATTTTAAAAGAATCCATTTGATTGGAAGTCTGTTAAAGCTCAGAAAATTTATTCTAAACAAATAAACAGAGTAAAAGCATTTAAAAAGATATACTAACCTTTACTCTATTAGATACTAAATAATAAAGATAGATAAAATAGCTCTTAAAGTATGCATTTTGCTATACATTTATACTATCAAATTTATATTTTATAATTCAAGATGAGCTTAATAAGAAGATTTAACTTCAAGTTGTGGTACAATCAGTAACATTCTTTAGAATACAAAGGGAGAATGCTTTAAGTAAAAATGTTAAATAATTTTATAAAGAAAATGATTTATAAAAACATTGATTTTGTTTATTCTTCAAGTAATCAAATTATATAGTAGATTTATATAATAAACCCAAATATTTTTGGATGATTTATTATAAGAATGTTTTAATGGTCCTTTCACTACACACAAAACATTCTTTGATAAATAATCTATTTTTCCATATTATATTTGTCATAAAATCAAATAACATATAAATAATAAACTAAAATATTGAATCACAAATACCTTGAAATGGAATAAAAAGTTAATTTAATGATGTTCATTTTAAATCATAAATCTCTTTATAATGTCTGGTTTCAGTAAAAAAAATTTACATCAATAATAGTAAATACTTTTTATGAGAACTGAATTCTGGAAAATATTTATCTTATATCCAGAATATTAATTTAAGATCCATAAAAAATTTTGTTCAGCATCTAAACAAAAGTTTGAAAATATATTTAAAGCACATCAATTACTCACTCTTCAACATGTTCTTAAAAATGGATAGAAACCCTTCTTTGTGAGAGAAATAATGTAGAAAAAACTATGGAATTATCAACAGATCTAGGTGTTTATGCCAGTAAATCACCTGATGAATGAATATTATTCATAAAATGCATTTATAGAGAAAGAGAGAGAGATTTGATTTTTTGATTGGTAGATAATTTCAATATAATGGGAGTTAAAATCAAGAATTGTGTTAATAAAAAGGGTATACTGATAAAAAAAAATTTAAATATGGAGCGAGGATACATTCATTTATCTAAATAGCAAAATTTTTATGTTAGATGATTGGAGAGGGAGGAGAATATATAGAACTACACTTAAAATATTTTACAATATTCTGTTTAGTGATTTATAAAATTAAATCAAGATTTTAAAAAATTGAAATTGATTCCATTAAGCAAAGAATAATACAACCTAAACTAATTACCTGATCATTCTTGGTGGTAATTTGTTATTTATTGTCATTCCTTTAGGATAATTATATATTAATTTCCATATAATATTTATAGTAACTGTTCTTAGAAGCAACATGTGATATTTAAATGCAAAAAAGAGATATTAGCATAAAAGTTTACTTTAGTGAGATTATTACTGCTATTCTTATTGTTTGATATTTATTGCTATTCTTATTGTTGTTCCTAATATTGTTATTTTACCTAATTTATTTCATGGATATGAAACTTGGACATTGTATTAGCATAATATAAAGGCATTAGAAAAGTTTCATTTAAAGATGCTTTATAAACTTTAAAAAACAATACGATCATAAACCTGTCAATATGTTCTTCAATTTGCTGAGTATGATAGTAGAGAGTCAAATTATACTTTCATCGGATTGGTCATGTAAAACAAGAAAACTTTCTAAAAGGGTGTTTTATTGTGAAGTGAGGTTTTTGTGGGAGAAATAGACCTCCATGTACATTATAAAGATTATCTCAAAGACATTCTAAATAAATGCAGTGTTAATCATTTCCATGGGGAGATATGGTACAGAGTAGAATACATTGTAAAACTATATTTCAGAAAAAAAAGTTTTTTGCTAAGGAAATTAAATGACAATATCTAAAATATCAAATAAACAGAAAAATGGACAGCATGGACTATATGTGGACTTATTTGTGTTTCACATATTGGTTTGTATAGTCATCTCCAAACTCATCTCCATTTCTTTTTTCTTTCTTTCTTTTTAGAGTTAGAACGCCAATACACATTTAAGAGTGGCAATTTTATTATTATTATTATTATTATTATTATTATTATTATTATTATTATTATTATTATTATTATTATTATTATTATTATTATTATTATTATTATTATTATTATTATTATTATTATTATTACCATCATCATCATTATTATTACTATTATTATTCACTCAGTGAAGAATGGAGAATCTCAATTTAAGACAAAGGCAACACTATTAAATTATAACTTTTAATATTGTTTAAGTGCTTTCAGGGGCTGTTTACTCCATATTCATAGTCTTAAAATGTATTCAACTCATTGTATGCAAATTTATGCAAAACAACTCAGACCATTTATTTTTTTTGAAATCGCAAAGCATGTGTCTTTTCTATTCATAGCATTTATGTCACTAGTGATGAAGTAAGCCTTCTTAATCTTCCTTTTGGCATTGTTTTTTTCAGTACACACTATCTTAGCCCTGGAGGGTTCAAATACATGATTGACCACCTTTTGATGATCAACAAATATAGAATTGTTTTCATTTTTGTTTAGCAATCTATATATGCATATTTATGTTGAGACAATCTGTTACTGACTGTGGCCCAAGTTTCACCATAATATATTGCACTGCATACCACCTGGAGCATTGATTCTTAAGACTATGAATATGGAGTAAACAGACTTTGAAAGTGCTTAGCCAATACTAAAAGCTATATTTTATAGTTTCACTTTATATGTTGAAGCGTTATATTATGAAGAACTGGTGAAATAAATTTATTATGACTTTAATTTTTGAAATGTACTATGCTACCATTAAGCTAGAATACACTCAGTGTAGTCTGCAAAAGAAATCTAATTCCAAATGTTATTTTACTATTTTTACTTTCAGAAATGTTTTTCATATTTTTAGTATGCACATTCAATAATTACAATAATCAAATATTTGGGATTTGGTTGATTGGAAGAGCATATGATTCTAGGCATTGCTTGTGCTTGAATCAGAAATTCTTGACTCTTGAATCCATTGTTATACCACTGCATCAAACTATACAGGGTAATAATTCATTGAAAGATTACTTTAAAACACTGCAAATCAGAAAGAAAGTAATCGATTATTACTAAGAAAATTTGATATTGTTTTAATATCAAATCTTACGTTTAAAAAACTTGATTTGTCTGCTATATTGGAAGAAAATGTTTTTGATTAGGAAACATCTACAAACGAATTCAATATAATTTATTGCCAAAGCAATCTGGAAATATCTTCAGCTAAAATTTTAGTAGAAAATAATAGTTCAGAAAAATACGAACAATAAATTCGAAATATCAAATACAGTGTATAAGTGTGAGACAACCGGTATTTTACAGTGATAAAATTCTCTAAAATAAGAAATAAAAAATTAACTTACTTTTCGGCTGTCAATAAACCTGTAAATAGATATATGTATACTGATTTATTTTCTTATATATATATTAATCATGTATGTCAACACTTACTAAACAACACAGCTATTATATATATATAAGCAACAATTTTTAATATTATAAGCATTAGTATGCTCCAATGAACATACGTCAAATAAAATGAAAAATTAATATGTGTAAAATAAATAGTTAAACTTTTTAAAAAAGGTTATATAAAGAGTATAATATTATTTAGTTTTTCCTTAAGATTCAGCCACCAACGCATCCATCATAATGTACGACCAAATTAATAATATAATCATTAATAATAGGTATCGTTATACAAAGTTTTGAAGGAACTAATAATAATAATAGGTATCGTTGTTTGGGATTTTTGTATCTGTTTTAAGATTTCCTATTTAGCGTTTCAATATAAACATAAATAAAATCTCAGAAATACATTATCAAACAATAAAAACATTTAAACTCAAAATTTATATGGAACAAAATGGATGTTTTGTTTATTTATATATATGCACTTTGGCATGAATTAATGCAACTTTTGATTGCAATGTTTGAAATTATTATTAAAGGGATGCCATATTGTGTTAAATTAGCATTTGTGGTATCACGTATAAAGAATTAGTCAATCGCTCTGCAGGATATATAGTTGGAATATAATCACTCAAGATCATCAGCTGCCTTGAAATATCATCAATTTATCATGTTAATATATCCACCATTCAACTTACTTTTCTAAAAGACAAATCCCATATACTAAGATACAGATCTTTTCTTTTGAAAATTTCTAGTTTTTTGTTCTACTTATTTTTTTTCTTTAAAATCAACTATCAAATTCTTTCTTTACTTCTTTTATTTTTATAGTTTCTTCAAATACATATTTTGGAATTCTTCTTTTTCTAATTACATGCACAAATTCATCTCTCTCTATCTTTCTACCTCTCTCTCTCTCTTTCACTGTTTCTATTTCTCTCTATTTTTTTTATTATTTTTTTAATACTCGTTTTATGCTTATTCTTTCTAGCATTCCTACATTTAGAATTAATCTAACTTAAATGTTCTACAATTCTCCAAATCCATATCTTAAAAGATTTTTTCTTAGACTTATATATATCCTCTCCCTATCTAATCAGAATATTGATAAGAAAACTCGTATCTTTCTCACAGCATATTTATGGACGTCAGTTTTTTTTTTTATTTTAGACTCCAAGCGCCAAACTTACTTTTTACATAAGTATTATGCTGGAAGATCAGAATACAATTGTGATAGGGCCACACCTCTAGCTCAGTACTCAGGGCGGGTGGTCAATAAACCGTAGGAAAATGTACGGGGGACTCCATGCATCTCTTAACAAGGAAATCCGAACCAATTGCCTAAATTCGTGGACTATCTTTCATGAGTTAAATAAAAAAAAAATATACATGTAATACAAGCTTTAAAATAACACCTTTTATTATAATTTTTCCCTTCTTTTCCTTTTTGGAAAATATTTGCCTGTATCCCCCCCCCCCACATTGTTTACATAAACTACGAAAACATACATATATACTGTGTGGATTTTCAACTGAATAAGAAACGAACGTATGTACAGACAAAATCTAATCAGCTGGATTTGAACGGCCTTCTCAAAAAAAATATCTTTCTTGCCTTTGTTCATTCTCCTTGAAAACTTCGGAGAGAACGTGGTAATAGTTAGAAAATAAATATTTTAAGTTCACATTACCTGCAATTTTGTCCGATGTGATCCCCGGGGATATTAAAATAGGACGAAAACATATGAAATTTGAAATAGACGCACGAGGCGGTTTATCACGCTATAATCCATTTTCGAGTCGGGTCAGTTCTTTTGTGAAAAGTTAATAGATCTCCGGTAGATGTTCTCCGTTTACTGCCGCATGGTCTCTTCGGGGTAAGGCACAGAAAACCCAGCACGCTTAAGCTTTTACCCCACTGTACGCATATTCGGCCGTAGCCTTAGCTATTCTTTTTTTTTTTAAAAAAAAAATGGCGATTCCCTTCCAAAAAGGACACAACCAAAAAAAACCAAACTACTTCTCTACTCTCTCTGTCACTTTTTTCACTTTTTTTTTTTTTTCACTCCTCTCTTTTGTCCTCGCAAAAACAGTCCGCCCCCTTTTTCCTCACCACGTGGTATAGATGGCCAGTCAGGCTAACAAGCAAAGAAACTTTTCGCACCTTCGGATATTCTGGCAAACAACATTCCTGACCTTTTTCAACCCTTCCTTTTTTTTTTCTTTCTTTTTTTCTTCTTTTTAAATTCCTCAGATAAGGTCTCCAATACATATTTTTTTTCTTTCTGTTCTCTTACAATAATCTCATCTTGGATACCAAATTTATTCATACGTTCGTTTCTCATTATTATTATTTTTTTTTCTTCTTTTGAAATTGTCCATCCACACCGCACATACATACATGTATCACTTTCACTAAAAACAAAACGCAAATTCCCCCCACTCCCTCTTTTCTCACTTTAATAAGATTTTAAACATTTTCTTCCACTAACAAAATAAATACTAAAACGGAATAAAACCAAACTATATGAAACTAATTAAAAAAAATATATAACACATGTGTGCGCTTTTCTACATTGTAAACAGGGTTTAAACCCGACCGTTTACAATACCCTCCTCCCGGAAGCCTTCAAATACGGTCTACGTATTTGAACGGCTCATGCCTAACTTATCAAATAAAACGATATATCCTCCAAATCTCCCTTCTTTTATAACTTTCTGCCCTGCTGCTCTAGAACAAAAGAAAGAAACGACCATCAATCCCAACGATACACTATAAGTTCAACCACCAATTCACACGCATGTGATATGCAACGCACCGCACCATGTCACTTCCACACAGACTTATTTGGTTATGAGACCGGGAACATACACAAAACAAAAAAAAAAACACAAAAAAAAAAATCGCTTTCCCTTTTTTTTTCCTCCCTTTTTTTTTTCTCCCTTTTTTTCCCTTTTCTCCGTACGCGTCAGGACTTTCTAACCACGCTCTGCTACTTCAGAGTCTTATGGGCGTGGGTAACTAGAACAGAATCCGACTTTTAAGTAGGGGTCATCCAAGACCTTGCTCTCTTCTGGAGTTTTGTGGGTGTGACGGTATGTGATTGCCGTGCTCTCTTTGGGAGACTTATTGGCTTAAGTTTACATAGGTCGGTCAACCATGTCGGGAACAACATTTATGTACAGAACGCGACACACCACATGCCAGATCCAGGCAACCAACCCCGCCATCCACCGTCAGACTCGAGAGGGGAGCGGTCTATCGAGTCTCCCGAGCTACCTCTTTATCTAACTCTCTAGCCTACAAAACAATGGAGGAGAAAAAATTCGACCCACATATATAACTTAAAATGTGGCTGTGTATAACAGCCCCTATACTTAATAATATCATTGTTAAATG
This sequence comes from Epiperipatus broadwayi, assembly GCA_028023455.1. Lineage (NCBI taxonomy): Eukaryota > Metazoa > Onychophora > Udeonychophora > Euonychophora > Peripatidae > Epiperipatus > Epiperipatus broadwayi. The sequence goes on along the minus strand of JAQFVV010000078.1, from coordinate 3,554,333 downwards.
TTAAACCCACACCCTAATAAAATAATTTACACAAAAGAAAAACAAAGAAAACTTTCAGAATGTGTCCAATTCCGTATATATATGTGTTAACTCTATTTTCCATCCTTTTGCCAGGATGAACTCGAACTCTTTCCTTGTCCATAATTCGGCTTGCGTGGCGGTCGTGGCTCTTCATGTTCATACTGCCATTTCGATCTAGTATTACCATCCCCTCGTTTGGGATCCTGTGGGTTCCAATCCGACCCTCCTTCTTCCGTCCCGAATTTCACAACTCGAGTGTCGTGAGTTTCCTTTCCTCGCTCCATCGGTACATTATAATCATAGGCGCTCATATCAATCGCGTTAAGTAGCTCAGCGGCCTCCTCAATGGACGCTTTCCTTATGCCTAACATCATTTGTTCCACCTTCATCGGCATGTTATGCCTCACGATCCGAATGATGTGGTTTTCCGTTAAATTGCATGCGTCTAACGTTCGCAGCTTTGCCACTTGTCGATGAAAAAATTGTGAAAAACTTTCCTGCTCTCCTTCCTTATATTTCTCCTGCATAATCCGATATCTAGCCAACTCTTGACGATCTTCTGACCAAAAACTATCTCTCATCTCTCGTTGATATTCTTCAAATGTTGCGGGTTGTTGAAACAACGAATTCCACCATGATAGTGCGTTTCCCGTTAAGTTGCTGCAAGCAATAGCGATTTTGCTTTCCTCCGCCATAGGGTTAACGCTAAAATATCTTCCCAGACTTTGTAGGTGCTCCACGGGAGCTTCTCCCATTTGAACGGCAAATGGCCGAACCTTTAAAAATTGGTTTATATGGGCCTGTGCTGGTGCGTACTTCGCCACGGCTTCCCTTTCCTCTAATATTTTTGTCTTTTCGCCCTCAACCTGTTTCTCATCTCCTTTCTTTCCCTTAGACCTCCCGTCTTTATCTATACTTTCCTCCTTCCTTGACTCTCCTTCGTTCTCTTTTTCCTGATTAATTCCTGTTATTCTTTCCATTTGCTGCTCTAGTTTTCGTAGCCTCTCCTCGAATCGATCTTCGAATTTTTGGAATCTTTGTTCCAGCCTTTCCAGAATGACTTCCAAAATCTTCGATTCTTCCTTCTTTTCTTGGTCCATTTTCCTTTGGAGTCTTGTTTTCATTCACACTATCTTTTACCAAATATATTTTTGATATCTAAAAAAAAAATCGTAGTAATTTGTTTTGACTGCTTCTAAAATTACAACGTGGTAGGTTTTCCTCTCCCCCCCCAAAGCGCCATGCTACGTATCTAATTTCTTTATCAAACGCTCGGAAACTATTTTCTGTCTTTCACTAAACCCATTTTAACCGAAACAAACTTTACGTCTCTATAATGTTTCCATCCTACTCCCCCTCCTTTTCCTTATCGAATCTTTACTCTTTCTACTCGGGTCCCCCTACATTCCGTTCTTCAAAAGCCTTAGTTGGGACGCCATTGTAGCGGGTGTACTCGTTACCCGTATACTTATATATATCCTCTCCCTATCTAATCAGAATATTGATAAGAAAACTCGTATCTTTCTCACAGCATATTTATGGACGTCAGTTTTTTTTTTTATTTTAGACTCCAAGCGCCAAACTTACTTTTTACATAAGTATTATGCTGGAAGATCAGAATACAATTGTGATAGGGCCACACCTCTAGCTCAGTACTCAGGGCGGGTGGTCAATAAACCGTAGGAAAATGTACGGGGGACTCCATGCATCTCTTAACAAGGAAATCCGAACCAATTGCCTAAATTCGTGGACTATCTTTCATGAGTTAAATAAAAAAAAATATACATGTAATACAAGCTTTAAAATAACACCTTTTATTATAATTTTTCCCTTCTTTTCCTTTTTGGAAAATATTTGCCTGTATCCCCCCCCCCCACATTGTTTACATAAACTAAGAAAACATACATATATACTGTGTGGATTTTCAACTGAATAAGAAACGAACGTATGTACAGACAAAATCTAATCAGCTGGATTTGAACGGCCTTCTCAAAAAAAATATCTTTCTTGCCTTTGTTCATTCTCCTTGAAAACTTCGGAGAGAACGTGGTAATAGTTAGAAAATAAATATTTTAAGTTCACATTACCTGCAATTTTGTCCGATGTGATCCCCGGGGATATTAAAATAGGACGAAAACATATGAAATTTGAAATAGACGCACGAGGCGGTTTATCACGCTATAATCCATTTTCGAGTCGGGTCAGTTCTTTTGTGAAAAGTTAATAGATCTCCGGTAGATGTTCTCCGTTTACTGCCGCATGGTCTCTTCGGGGTAAGGCACAGAAAACCCAGCACGCTTAAGCTTTTACCCCACTGTACGCATATTCGGCCGTAGCCTTAGCTATTCTTTTTTTTTTTTTAAAAAAAAAAAATGGCGATTCCCTTCCAAAAAGGACACAACCAAAAAAACCAAACTACTTCTCTACTCTCCCTGTCACTTTTTTTTTTTTTTTTTTTTTTTTCACTCCTCTCTTTTGTCCTCGCAAAAACAGTCCGCCCCCTTTTTCCTCACCACGTGGTATAGATGGCCAGTCAGGCTAACAAGCAAAGAAACTTTTCGCACCTTCGGATATTCTGGCAAACAACATTCCTGACCTTTTTCAACCCTTCCTTTTTTTTTCTTTCTTTTTTTTTCTTCTTTTTAAATTCCTCAGATAAGGTCTCCAATACATATTTTTTTTCTTTCTGTTCTCTTACAATAATCTCATCTTGGATACCAAATTTATTCATACGTTCGTTTCTCATTATTATTATTTTTTTTTTCTTCTTTTGAAATTGTCCATCCACACCGCACATACATACATGTATCACTTTCACTAAAAACAAAACGCAAATTCCCCCCACTCCCTCTTTTCTCACTTTAATAAGATTTTAAACATTTTCTTCCACTAACAAAATAAATACTAAAACGGAATAAAACCAAACTATATGAAACTAATTAAAAAAAATATATAACACATGTGTGCGCTTTTCTACATTGTAAACAGG